>JAQFYC010005310.1:0-14721 GCA_034694165.1 Tomocerus mixtus
TGCGACTTTTCCTTTGTACCTTTTGGGTTTCATTTCGCTTTCACTACTGGTACTTTTCCACTGGTCATCATTACAATGGCAATACTTTCATATAACTTAGCAAGTGTAAGAGTAGTGAATAGTCAACTTCATATTATTTAATATATTGCTAAATGGAGGATATTACTGATAGGTTTAGTAATAGAGTAGTTGTATAGTACATTGTCGAAGTGCGTAACCAGTTTAGACATAAAGATCCAAAAAATGAGTTAAAGCACTCTGGCAGATGTGATATTTGGAAGTTTTATACCTTAATGGTACCTTGGTACCCAGTTCGTATGTAGTTATAATGCTTCTGAAGTAAATAAGTTTTGTAAGCTACATAAATGAAATGTGATCTACAATTCGAGTGCCCCATTCTACAGTCAATTCTGTAGGCATACAGATGTATGTACTTACTTTCACTCTGTAACTAAGGTCCAGTTCAATTGCAATAGTTGGATTTGAGTTTACCATTACTTCAATTTCGTGGTCCCTTTGTTGCAGTAAAATAATCCTTTCAATTTTTCATGCTATACTTTAGACTTGATGTTCCATATAGTACTTACTAAGTACTGCAAATTGCAATCATAAGCCTAACTTCACTTTCACTTTTACTTCTAATATTATATACGCAGGAGTAATTTGATATATTATGTGGGTTATGGTTATAATGCTCCATTTAAACTTAATACTTACCATATCGGGTTACATTCTGTTCAATATGTTTGTAATGTAGATCACGTAATTTATAAAGCTGTTTTTTGTCCTTACAGGTGCTGAAGTACTAGTGGGGCTTCACTCAGCGTTGAGTTTGAGGATCACCGTTACCAAACCAATATCACATCCTGTCATGTCATGCGATATATATTGTTACCGTGATTGTGATTAGAGATCAGCTTTCTTCGGAGTCTTGCACCTGCCAAAATCGAATAATTCCTTCGAAGTCAATTCTACAATATTATGATCTACGATTATTATTTCTGCTGGATTTGTATCTACAATGCTCTGGGAAATGGAACCGGGGAATGTAAATGTGTTGATTGGATCCAGATGCAGTGAAGGGGAAAAGGAAAGCTGACTATACATAGATAGTCGATATTGTGATTTGAATGTTAATGACTATGGAAGTGAATTTAGTAATGTAGTGTGAAAGTGATGTGACTATAGGGAAAATGGAATGATCTCCGCTTCTGTATAATTTGTTTCTGTTTCTGACTTTGGGTAGTTATTTTTGAATATTTATTCTCATATCTCAGACGCGAAGTCAAGAAGAATAAAAAAGACATGAAATAATTACAGTGGCAGTCATTAGTCATCGCCATGAGTAGTCTGTTGGACCATTTAGACAACAATCATAGTGATGATGACGAAGATGATCACATCAATCGACTATTCCCCAAGTGTAAACCGCGAGCGTCCTCTTTGTCCTTATCCCCGTCTCTGCAACTGCAACCTTTTGGTGATGAGTCAACCTCAACGTCGACTTCCGACTCCCAGCTGCCAACGTCAGAATTAGCAGTTTCATTTGCCGAGAGTAAAAATCTGAATATAAATTACCGCCATAATTCTAATCAGTTAAATAACCACTCTAGCTATCGCCGTCACTCATCGAACTTGAGTAATTGTAATTATGAGGATAATAAAATTTTACTTCAGCACTCTGCGAGTCAGTGTGAGCGCGAGGACTTAAGTGCACATCAGCATCAACAAACATTTACACAGTATTATGAAAATAATAATTTCAATTCGTCAAAAAGTTTTGGAGTGCCCCCATCGTCATTGCCATTAGGAAACAGTAAAAGTTACAGCGGGAATTTAGGAAAGTCGTCAATTCCACTGCCCACTAATTGCAAATCGAGAAAAAGTGAGTCAAATCATCATTTTAATCATCATCCTACACATCACCGTGAGCGTGACCACCAAGCAACTCATCGGAGCTCTGGAAAAGGAAATCGGCGAGAGAATAATAGCAACAATAGCAGTTCTTCATTCGTAACAAGTCATCACCACCATCACCATCATCGGCATCACCGAGCAAACAACAATACAGTAACTACAAATCATAATAATTCCTACGAAGGCCTTGGCAGCAGCAGCAGGATTGAGAAATTGAAAGTTGGCTCCACGTCACCCTCCTTCATCTCAAATCAAGCAAAAGGGAAAAGCTTGAAAGGAGGACAGCGTGACAAAGGTAGAGAGAAACTTTTAAACTCCAGCAACTCGAGTGGAAAGTCTCCGTCGTCTTTGTCATTGGCTTCGCACGGCTCAGTTGCAGGAATGGAATGCGATACTTTGGACGACCACTTTGACAATGGGATCGGAAGTGGTGGCAGTGGAAGTGGGAGCAGCAGCGGCGGGAGTAATAGTCACAGTAATGGAAGTGCTTTCTCTGAAAATGTGCTTTCAGGTAGCGTTAGTGTAGGAAGTATGGCCACCATTGCTCCAGTTGGAGGTGGCAGCTTACGAGACTCCCGCATTGAAATTGCAGGTGGCCGAGAAATTTTTTCGCAAAACCGCATCCGAGCTGGCCGGAGACTCAGAGGCTCGTCCTCCACTTCCTCATCCACCGAAATGATGGCAGAGCCCGGTGTAAATTCAACCTCAACCTCAACTTCGAATAAAATTAGACGAAAATCTCCGAATTCAAATCCGCAGTATGTACATCAACTTTCGCAACACCATCAACAACAAATAGCACAAGGCAGCTGCTCAAACTCGACTAGTAATATTATTCCTTCCGCTAATATGGCAGCTAGTGTAACTTCTCCAGGGACCTCGAACAGTATATCAACATCAGCCTCTGTTTGGGAACCCAATAATAGTTCCTCGAGTGTAAGTGCTAAAAAATCTCTAGGATTGAATTTTAAAGGAGCTCCAGGTAGTCATCGCCATCATTCTCATGGACATGGCTTCGGTGGTGGTGGTCTACATCAACAAAGTCATGTCAAATCCAGACATGGGCATAGCTACGGATACGGACATGCATATGACTATTCTAAAAGTTTGGACATAGATGTAATGGCTGGTATCGGAATGAGAGGTGGATTTCTACCGCAAGTGCATCCAACTTCCCCGTCTGCTCTCACTATGAAAGAAACTGTTTTCTCCTCCGAAATTACATCAATCGAGAAGCCTGTTGGAGTTGGTGGGGCTCCTGCTCCTACATTCAAATCACCGTTGATGTTGCCACAAGAAGGGAAAAGTCCTACACAGCAAATCGAGTTGAAACAACCGTTCATTTATGAAACTCCAATCGGTGGAGGTGAAGTCGTCTTTGATGATATTGGGGATTGGCATGATCAAGAGAGGAGAGAGGAGGAAGAAGAAGCAAGAGAAGTAGACTACGAAGGCGAGGAGGAAGAGGAAAATGAGCACGACGACGAAGATGATAATTCAAGTCGGGAGAGGGAAAGAGAAAGGCGCCGAAGGATCCGCGGCCGAAGTCCCCAGTCTCAATTGCATTTATTGGAAGTTCTAATGAAGGATAATGAAGGGAAAGTTAGTGATTGTGGTTCGTCAAGTGGAAAGCATCATAACATTTCTACTAATACAACAAATGTGGTCGGCCTCCTGGAAGGTTCTCCCTGTCCATCAAATCCAGGAGGGAACACCACCCCCAGTGGTTACGAAAGTGACGAATGCTCTGCATCGGCGTCTGCCATCACGGCCTCTCTCACGCCCACAAATATATTAAAAACCAGCCCGAATAATGGAAACAAACGACTGATAGGAAATATCCCAATAGCCGAGTACGAAGGATCACCGAAACGCTATGGACTCCGCCAGCCCTGCCATCCCATGCCGACTCATTTAGATTTGGTTGACGTCGGTCTCGAACTGAATACTGACTCAGAGAGAATCCGCTCCGCACACGTTCAAACAGCACAATCTCTTGCCAGTCAAATCACGCCCGCTCCCACGTCCTCGTCCTCATCTTCCCTGGACAACACAAACACTCTCGCAAGTTCTAACTCGAGCAGTCGAAATAATTATAACAGAATTAGTCCAAGAGTTTTGTCGCCCTCGCAATCACTGTCTGGGTACCCTCCAAAAGTTCCCGGCTTCCCTCAAAGAGTGACGTCAGCACCTGGAGTGAGTAGCAGTGACCCCGTTTCCTTGAACACCACAAGTGTGAGTCTTAGTGCTAGTGGAACAACGCTAACTCAAGATATGGAAAGGGAAAGTGCGGAGGAGTTACATTTGGCTAAATTGACAATCTCAGAGAGTCGCAATGGTGTCCTTACGCAGAACTTGGATCAAGGAGATAGTTGTGCGAGCAAATTAGCCGGTGTCTCAGATCTCACTTCAGATTTAATAATTGGCCAATTGAACGTAAAATTAGGAACTACAGACCTTTCTCCAGACGATAGTGTGGCGAGTCAGCAAGGATCTAATAACACGACGTCCTCCACCAGCTCCGACCCAGATCCCGAGTTGGTTGACCGTCGTAGTGGTGGTATGGGAGGAGGTGGTGCCAATAAACCTTCTATTGTAGATACTAATGATCCAGATGATATTCTAGAAAATAGGAGACACAATCTTCCTCTCTCCCTCACTTCTCCAAACTCTATTAGTACAGCTACAGCTTCTACGACAACAGCAGAGCAAGACTACTTGTACGAGTTCTCCGAAACGAGGAAAGTGTTGGAGGAGTTCTTCAAGGTCTCTCCGCATCTAGTCAAGGGGGGTTTGCACGGGATCGAGGGGAATGAATTATCTCTTCTTCCTCCTGACTGCCGACCGCACAACTTTGACGAGTTGGACTATACTCTGAGGAGACAAGCGGGGAACTCTTACGTTGGCCAAAGACTGGCAGGAGAGTGTGCCGTCGGCGGTCCTGCTGAAGAGTCTCCTAAGAAACCTCCGAGGAGGGGGATCGTGTTACTCGGCGGTGGGGACGGAGGCAGTGCTAGTGGGGGTGGTCTCTCGCCCAGACTAATTTCCTTTCAAGAAGTGACTTTACCGCCGATGCACTCCCTCTCATTGTCAATGCATTCACATTCTCACTCTCATTTACACTCACACTCTCGCTCCAGAAGTTCTCGCTCCCCTCGCTCGCCCACTTCACAGTCTCGCTCCGAATCTCATTCCCCCTCATCACAAGACCCGTCTCGCGACGTCAATGATAATGATATCGATGCTGAGACTACGTCCACCAACACTGAAACTGATCTCGGCGATACTGAAGTCGGACTTCAAGTAAGTTTTCCTTCTACTAATATGTACATGTTACTACATTTACTACTTTTTACACTACTTACTATACCATACTCATCGTGCAGTACGTATATGTGTACAGTAGGAGATACTCAGATACTTTCACTTTTTTCTGGTATTCCAATGCGATATACTTACTCAAGCCGAGTTAGTCAAGCCAAGTCAAGTCAAGGCAACAAAACTTTTACAGGAAAAGGAAAACTAGAGAAAGTTACGATTGCGACTCATTTTTACTTACGTACTTTCCTTAGTTATCTCTATTTGTAGGCAGGCGTACTTTTACTTCGTTATTTTCTTCGAGAATTTTACTCATTTGTCTTCTATAAATGGGACCACTTCAGTTGAGTCGCAATTTGCAAAGATTTTTTAACACAACTTGGACCTATTAATTGACAGCCTCAGAGATACGCTATAGCTTACTGTGCTCGATTTTTAATTGCCTATTATCTACATTTACTTTATTTACTACTCATTCCCTCTCTGCTTACCACCATCCCAATACTGCAATATAAAAGGAGAATGAATAACTTTCATCATGTCCACAGATGTACCTACGTATAATATACATACCTGGGTATAAATTGAGATTGCTAGAATTTGTATGTGGTGGAAGGAGGGCGCAACACTGAAACTGTCTGTGGCAGTATCATATTTATCGTCCACGGAATAATTTTATTTATGTAACTTCCACTTTAATGTGTGGATGCGTCCATGCATTCATTATACAATGATCATTTGTAGATGTGCTGATATTTGGCTAGTTTCGTTGGTAAACCAGTTCTTTGTCGTATATTTAGTACAGAGATTGAAAAATGGCTTTCTCACCGATACCATATCCTATATAGCAATAATTTATCTTTCACTACTGCTACCGTGTGCATAGTGTGACAAACGTGTCGATAGTCGATGGTTAACCATCACCATTACAAATGCTCACCCAAGTAAGTTGCAAGTAAAGGTACTTAGGTGCACAGTAAAAATAAAATGATTTTGAATTAGTTTTACCAATTAATTTTACTGAGGCAGTATTCATAGTAATTTTTGGTGTATTCGTATTATGTAGTGAAAACTTATTACAACGGTGAACGTATACGGATTAGCTTATATGTACGTTGTGTCATACATATTGTAGATAAAGGAAAAATTTGACTAACTATGTAGTATTTTATATAAATACAGATCTGTAAGTATATTAATATTGCTCGTTGACTCTGTAGTCCAAAGATAGAAAATTGCTTCCTATGATAACCATTCTCATCTCATCATCTTATACGTCTCTTTATTGCATGATTATTATTAACTCCCTATCGTCGTAAGCTCGTAAGTAAAAGGACGAAGGTTACTACGCCCAACTTGAATGTTTTTATATGACATAATCATGGCATCTTATTTCTTGTGTGGTGCTTTCGATAGTTGTGTTTTGTGTTATAGTCTATACATTTTTGAAGCTGTTTATACTTGTAGTTGGACTGGTCGTAGCTATATACTAATTTAATTTGAACAATGGCGAGAACAACAATATTAGAAACATTCCATACGAATTCTTATAAACATTCCACTGCGGTTTCCCATAGTTGTTTCCCATTGCTAAATATTGCAAACCACAAAGACAAGACAACGTAATAATAGCATCAGGCTATTTTGATTTTGTAGATGGTGTAAGAGATAGTTACATTAAACCTAAGTTGTATATTTTGAATTGTTTTTTGGGTACACGGTACATTTATATGTCCAAAATTATAAATTGTTGCTGCTAAGTGCTAAGATTCAGATTTCCCCTATACTTTCTTGGAAAATGACCTTTATTCTCAACTTGTAGTTTAGACACTATTAACCTTTTCTGTTTTTATCTATTGTAGTGAAAGTGAAAGTACTATTTGTGTGTGTATTGCCTAAATACATCCATATGACAATCCATACGGCAATTAGCTAGCAATACAATGAACACTACTTGTATTTACAGACGTACTTGATTGTTATGCATTTTAATTTGGCTAATTCAAGTTTGGTTTTAAATTTTATAGTTATATTTTGTCAACTTTGTACTTTGAGTCTTACCTTGCATTCTTTCTTAAACATTCGGAATATCATAGCACTCTTAAATAATGTTTTGGCAGGATGATTGCAAAAACTCGAGCATGAATGAAACAGTAGGTTCCCATAATTAATTAAAAAGTATTTGATCGATCTGGAGCAATGTGATAGTTATAAAGTTGTAACTTAACGATAAGAGGAAGCATAAATATTGATTTGTCAATTTGCCGTAATCGTAAAATATTAGGGTCATTTCTAAGTCAAGTTTTGCCATAAAAAGTGGAAAAGTAGAAAGTTGCAGGGTATTTATTGATATTACTAATAGTGCGCATTCTAATTAAATTGTTATTTTAATGATGCCTTGCTCAGCAATTTGCAACGTTTTTTCGCTATCTCTGTACTTTAGTAGTTGCTTTACTAATTTTGGCAATTCTGTCACTAAGAAAAAGAGAGTTGTAGTCAATTCAAATGCAATGGTAAATGTTACATAATGATGCAAAGTGACATTCATTTTATGACTAGCAAAGTATGACATGCTATTGAATCACTAGGTTTCTGGAGAATTTCTGAAGAGGAGTCTTTACAGTTTACAGTGCTTACATTCTTTCAAGTTTCTTTGGTGTTCTTTTGACTTGTTTGGGATTGAGCCATATTTTCTTGTTTTAATGTAGAAGGAAGGCAGGCCAAGCTACACTGTAGTACAAACTAGAAATATATGCTGATATACTTAAGTTAACGTAAACTTAAGCATATTGTGGAATGGTATGGCAAAGAACTGCTTCTAGGAAATACTATTATAAAAGTTAGAGCAGCTCATTTCAATTCACACCTAAGGCCACTGTAATACCTTAACTTTGTATAAGATGGAGAAAGGGCTGGGGATAATGGCATCTACTGTGCTATTATTTCCTGCTTCGGAGTTTTCGTGTTCTTCCAATCTATATTGTCGATGACTCTATGTCTAGGTATCCACTTAGACTATGGACACAGGCAGACATGGCTGACGAGTTGAATTTGTGCAATAAAAGTGAATCTTGTTTTTAAAGTAGGTTCGTGTGACTTTTAGAGTCGAATTGACTTGGCTGTCTTGATGTTCGCTTTATAGTTCGGTGAAGGGTGTCGTGTCTATATGCGTTGTCTGCTTATCTCTTCGTATATGTATTGTAGATAGCTGTAGTTTAGTAGTGTAGTAAGTGCTAAGTGCTCTATATAGGAGTGAAAGGAGGAACGCACGGGATTTGTTAGTCGAATGGATGGGATCTAGTCGATATTTCATTTTTGCCGTCGCTCATGTCGTCGCTATCCTAATTTCCGTTACCGTTGCGTTGTTCTTTCTTTTTTGTTGTGTTCCCTTTGTTACTTTTAGTTTCCGTTAATACTAATACTTACGTTTACCCGAGAGTTACTGTTACCGTGTGCAGGTTAGAAGGCTTAAAAAGTCCAGTTTGTTAGTTCTACGAAATATCTCTTCAAAAAATGAAAGCGGACGAAAAGGAAAAAATAGAATTGAAGCCACAGGCTCTGTAATATTTTCCCCGGGTTTCCCTTTCTCCTCCTTCTGTCGTGTCCTGTTTTCCACTGTCCTGTCTCGATGTGTAGCAAGTATTTGGTGTTGTGTTGTGTCTGTCTCTTTCCTTTTCTTTCTTACTAAACAGAGCCGAACCCAAACCCAAGGAACTTTTTTATTTTAGCTGAGTTTATAATGTGATCCCCGTGAGCCTTATTTACTGCTCTTTTTAGAGCTCTAATGGACTCTTTGCTCTTGTCCCGTCTTGTCTCATTTCCCACTATTATTGGTATTGTATTCTATTATATTGCGCTTGTGTTGTCTATATATTATGTGTACTTCCTCTATTTTTCTGTGCCTTATTTAAGTAGTTACTCCGTACAATTACCAGAGACATAGTGGATGTCTATGTGGGTTTATTTTCCTATGTTGTTCTGTTCTTTTCTATGTAATGTAAGACATATAAACATTACAGTCTGTCCTCTGGTCTGCTTCTCTCCTTCCTTCCTCTCTTCCTAGAAATAACTTGTTTAGCTACTATATGCCACAGATTAAATCCTTACGTTCTCTTCCCTAGCACACTATATAATAAACATATAGTTAATAATGTACCTACAGACAGTTGCCATAAGAAGCTCTTCCTTGTTCTCCATTGCATTTCAACGAGGTCAGGTTTAGTTCAGACTATGGATTGTCAGAACCCCGAACTTTTACCTTATCAGTGCAAAATATAGTGTGGGGATCAAAAACTGATACATATTTAAATATTGTGTCTACAGTATGCATCATTAAACTAACCCCAGTGCCAGTAGGGTATTCATTCATACATAGTATAGCAACAATCAACATATTCGTGAAATTAATTAATTTCACAACATTTTGTCTTTGTTGGGTATTTAATGGAAAGGAGGAAGCTAAGATTTCATTTAATATTTGTAGTTAAATATGGAATACTTATTTGGTTTTTCTTTTTACATAGAAACATTATTATGACAAAATACTTATATTCTGAGCTCCAGTTTTAACGACTCCTGTATATTTGGGAAATGAAAATCAATAACGCCAATTTAAATAAAATGTATTAAGATTGTTTTTGTATTGTAATGAATAAGTAGATACATAGCTTCAACGGAATTTTAATAAGCCACTGTTTGCGGGGTCAATAAATTGAATCAATGAAACCATATTCGTTATAACACCTCATTTAAGATCAAAAATTTACACTAGGATACTGTTCGTGATGGTTTTATTGGATATTGGTCCGGGGTCTGACGATACATGGCTCGAACTCACTATCTATTCCTTATGCGTTGTTGTATTTTGTAACTAAATATCTGTTATACATAGAAACACCAATGCAATGTAAGTATTAATGGTAAATAAAGACACTGTATTGTATTCTAAAGGGCTTCAGCTCCCATTTATGTATATCTAATGGTGTGCTGTATAAAAGATATTGCTTGCTCCCCTTGCATTACACTTGATATGGCATTGCTTTCTCCGTGATGCTTTCACCCGCGCTCTCTCCTCTCTGTTCTGTCGCCTTCTCTACTACCTTTCTCTTTCATATGAAATGGGAGAAACGACAGGCTCTTTGTAACATAATAGCTGTGTAGTAGGTTCTAATGGCTCGGCCGTTGTTTATGTCAACCAGACATGTAGTAGCTGAATGGCTTGGTTTGGTGCGCGATAAAGTTGTACGCTCGTATTACTCAAAATAAATGTCAAGTAGCACTTTGTTCGAACTTGGAATTGACAGACGATGGGAGGAAAAGATAAGATGTGGCATTGAATCAATTCATGTGGCTTTTCTCAAGTATAATTCAGAATTAGATACCTATTATATAATACCTACTTATTACTTGTACACACACACATTATAGAATGGGAATCCTTTTGATAGTGTAGCTATATTATATTACTTTCTCTTTTTAACACTCACTAACTTTCCCCTTTTAAATTCTATTCATACGTTCCTGTAAGTACTTTCGTGGCTATTATGATGGTAATGTCCTCTGTATTTATTAGTTTACATTTTGCAACAACAAATCGTTATGAGTCCTGTTTTCGTTTAAAGATTACGTATGGAAATTATGGAATGGCTTTTAGGTACTAGACTAGAGACACTTCTGTGTAAGTGAATGAGATATATTAAATGAATACACATTACACATAGCTGTGTATTTGTGTATTTAGCTGGTTTTATTATTATTATAGATGGATAATACCTCTATGGTAGATATATGTAATGTATTTATGTGTAGATATATGTTTTGTATCTTTTTACTTATATGATAGGAATAGTACGGAAGAAGGAAAGTTAAGCTAACCGAGGGGAATTGTAGGAATTAGGAATAAAATGAAATCAAGGGAACAAGTTGGTATGAAACCCGGCCAAGAACATTAAAATACGTACGTACGTGTTTGTAGGTAGGTAGAGCATTAAATTTCACGATATCAGTAGATTAGATTAGTCTCATTAGAAATTAAAATAGAGATAGTGAAGAGTGGGAAGAGGAGAAAAGAGAGAAAACAACAGCAGGGCAAGGCATTGCAACCAATCGGTTAATTTATTGAACGTGTCATGCTGTGCATGCAAAATGAGACATTGGCCAACCAACACGGCTCAAAACCGACCACGACCACATGCTAGGAGCTTAAGTATTGTAATTTGTATTTCTAGTTTTCCTCCGAACGGATTTTGTAAATGTCTCTTTGCTACTTATGGTCCTTTCTATTGCATTATGGGGATCTGCATGAAAATGCGTTGCCAATTGTGAAAGCAATTGCCAATTTTGAGGTGGCTCTCCCACTTTCTACTCTTGGGATGCATGGTTAGCCTAACCATCCCTCCTCCTCATGCACTTATAGACAATAATCGTTTGACTACTAAACTACTTACTACATACTAACTACACACGCTCACTAAACTATTACTTTAACTTACTGTTAACATAGCCATAGCAGTAGCACTCACTCAGACTCAGCCTTCTATCCTTATTGTAGGCGAGCACAGGCACTTTTGCATGCTTCGAACGTGGACAGGTACTCTATATTGTCTGTCACGTTGGATTCTAGTCAATGCAATGTTGTTGTTGGAACTTGCCGCAGAATTCCCATATTCCCAATCCCAACAATTCCAGTGAATTCTTTTTGGTGCTACTGAAAAATACTCTTATGTGCATGTTCCAACAGAATATACATATTTGTATAAGGTACATTATGGGATTACTACATAGGAAGGTACCTTATTTACATAGTACGTATGTACTGCTGGATTTCTATGCATAGCGATAGGTTTAGGCTGGCTTCACTCTATTTAACTGCTAGATACTATAAAATTGCAAATGCTAGTACTCGACTGGCTCTGTCTTTTCAATTTCCCTTCAATTAACTGGTGGTCATTGAATGCGCAAGTTGAATTGAATGGCTTTTCTATGGAAATAAAATTTATGACAATACCAGTGGCTCTAGTTGGTCTAACTAATCGTATAAGCCAAGTGAAAGTGTTTATTATGTAGAGAACTACACAATAGAGTGCAATGCATAGTAAGATATGCTTTTCTGTACATACTTATACAGTTGTATACGAAAGGGAAGTTTTTACCATTTCTCCACAGATATATTTGTACGAGAGTATATATAGTAGTTGGTATAAATACTTGTATTTCGTAGTAATTTGGTGATATTGATGAATACTTATTTGGTTTGTCTCTGTACACAGGTTGGGCACAGTCGTAATTTCACATTGTCGCCGGAAACAACTGATTGTGATTCAAATGAGTTGGAGAGTGAAATATCATTGGACTATGAAGCTTCAGTTCATTCATCCAGTCGTGTCGGAGCCACAATGCCTGTACTGGAAGATGGACTTTCCTCCGGAAATGTATCGGAAAATGATGACGTCACTGGGAATGATGGCTCCAACAGTGGCGACACAGGTTGCGCTCCAGGTTCCAGGAAGAGACCTGCAAATTCTTCTTCCACTTCCAGAAAGCTTTTGGGGCTAAGTAATATTGGTGGGAATGGGATTCCCTCAGGTTTGTCTATATGTGGATTTGGAAGTCCAGGAACTAATACCAATACCGTTTCCACCAACACTCACAATAATGCAGGAACCCAAAGTGTTGTGTCTGGAAATAATATTATCCTCTCTAGCCAAATAATTGGAAGCACAAGTGTCCCTTGCATTAGCTCGACTGCCTCCTCGACGACTCCTTCAGAAGCGAACCCAACTCTACTTTTGATGAAGAAGCAAATCTCTGAAATTGAGAAAGAAATCAAATTGAGAGCTTCACAGCAGTGTCAGCGATTACAGCTCCAGCAACAAGCTACAAATTCTCTCGGAGATACAAATGGAAGCAGTAATGGTGCTGGGGGAATTAATGCCAACGGTACTTCTGCCCCTCCACCTCCAACCACGACCATGTCATCTTCAATACAACCAAGCAGCTTAGAGTGTAATAACAGTATGCCGAGTGCAAATGCTGGACGTGGGGCCAATAATCTTCTAGGGACGAGAGTTGGGATTGGAGACACCGTAGCCGTTGGAGGAGTAACACTTGGCATTGCAGCAATCGTAGAAGATGGTTTCAGTGACAGCAGCAGTAGACAGGAAAACAGTATCTTCGACTCCAACGATCCTGAACTGGAAGCCTTAGATCCTATGAGTAAGTCACGTCTGAGTTTGACTTGTCACTTTGTCATTACGCTGATTACTCTTTGCTTGGCTGCGTCCCTGCTCATCCACTCACTTCCCATTCTCAAATTCTCCATCTCCTTCCTCACTGCATTCACACTCACTCCATTCCTTCATTCCCCAACCAACTAATATTGTACCTACCACACCATCACCTTTACTCTACTCATACTCTACTTCACTAAAAACATATTTGGTCTTTCTTACCCACAGCAAACCATATAAACCTACTAAGAATGATATTAATAGGTAAAAGTTGATAATACTACGTGCTCCAACAGCCAAACGTTCCTTCAACTCAATTCTCTTTCCTCCGTCTACCTTATTAATATCATCCACTGGGAAAATGCCTCTGCTTTCACATACTCCGGGAATCCCTATTAATCATTACACCACACACATCAGTCCATATTCCAAATTATCATGGTACACTCAATAGCTTCTATACATAATCAAATAAAACTTTTTTCAGATAATATTCATTCAGTAATTGACATTAATATGGTTTGCTCACCATGTACAAGATTTATGGGTCTAAAAATACTGCAGATTTATAAATATTACTAGATCATTCGAGAATATAAATGTTAACAAATGTAGCAGGCTAGTAAAAGCTCATAGTTATTTTTCAAGTTAGATATCTTACCTAGATAAGTATAAAGATATGTGTGTTATGTATACTTATCTACATATTTTCAAAAAATACTGGGTACTCTAGTTAAGTAATTCAAAGATTTGTTTCCTCTTCTGAGAACCCCAGTAATTTCAAAGTAATTGCTAAATATAAGTAGATATTATATAGTATATGCTCTTTGACCTGAAAGAAACGAGAAATCAGTATGAACCACTGTGTTATTTAGCAGTGAGGTTCTTTATTTCCAACTTTTGCTATTTAAAGTTTCAACTGTTTGTACTAGGTAGTAGGTACAATATGTAATGTATTAAATGTTACCCAAGGTAAGCCTTTGATGATTTTGACAAAGACTGTAATGTGATAAATGTATAACTAAAGAATGATTTACGTACCTCAATAATTGGACTATAAATTATAGGGGCACATTATATTAACTTTGTTGTGTAATTTTGATTGTTGCAAAACTTAGTTTTATGACTTGAATCTTAATGGGTTTTGAAACAAACACGTAAATAAATAGTAATGCTCAAACAGGAAAAAACTGCCAAGCCACTGTATACAGCCCGCCCGAGTGAGTGTATTGCTGCATAATTACGACAAATATCCTTA
>JAQFYC010005311.1:0-14720 GCA_034694165.1 Tomocerus mixtus
TATTAGACATTGTTAGCCCTGACTCTGACTCCTATTAGACAAGATGAATCAACCACAAATATAAATTCCTAAATGGTGTAGAATAATATAGTAATTAGTAATCTCTACTTAACAACGTGAACCTACAGTGTGATTTTGTTATTGCCAAACTTATCTAAAGTAAGCAATGTCCGCAAACATTCAATATTACTTTGCATCTGTTGGTCATTTATGACAATCCTGTAATGCACTACCTCATTAGTATTAGTATCTCCTAGCAATTTTCCCGGATGTAGTGAATGTATTATTAATATACGAAATTCGGAGCCTAAGGTATGTACTGCAGCATCATAATAAATATGCTATCTATTATGCGTAATAGGTAAATCATTTCAAAATAAATGCAACGCGAAATTAAAGAAGACTAATTATACCTACTTACATTATTATACCACACAATATTCAGTAATTTAATAAATGACATTAATTTACGGAAAAGCAGCAGAATGACTAATTAACTTGATGTTATGCAATCCTCTAATTAGTTCCTTGAATAATTAAATAAAATTCTCCCCTTAAATTAAATAGGTACTGGTAATTCGAAATTAGTGACCATATAAATAGTAAATTGGAAATCCTAAGTTCGTCACATACACACTATTTTCACACTAGTCAACTAATACTTGTACCTCTAGCAATATAATGAAGTTCCTTTTCGTCTTCTTAGCCTTCGTGGCTGTTGCTTTGGGTAACGAAGCTTTTAATATCTAGAAAATATCTTACAATTTCGCAGCATTCTATAAGCACCATTTACAATTTTATTTTTGTTACAGCGGTCGAGGCTCCAAAGGAAGAACTTTCGAAAATCAACAAAACTGAAAGTATGTCAAACATAACGTTAATCATTTTAGTAATCATTGGCTAATATTCTAGTCTCCTGATTATCCCTTCAAGTTTAATTCAAAATTTCACGTTTTTTATACTCCCATTAAAGTCCCAAAAATAATATTTTTTATTTTGGCCTTTGGTAATTGCTAATAATACTCAAAGACGTTTTTGTATTTCAATGTATTACATACATTGTAGACATACTATTTTAATTTTTGTTACAGCGGTCGAGGCTCCGAAGGAAGAAATTTCGAAATTTAACAAAACTGACAGTATGTTAAACATAGTGTTAATCATTTTAGTCCTCATTGGCTAATACTCTAGTCTCCTGATTATCCTTTCAAGTTTAATTCAAAATTTCACGTTTTTTTATACTCCCATTAGAGTCCCAAAAATAATATTTTTTATTTTGGCCCTTGGTAATTGTTAATAATACTCAAAGACGTTTTTGTATTTCAATGTACTACATGTAGACATAATATTCTAATTTTTGTTACAGCCCACAAGATCGAGGAAACCAAAACCAACCAAACCTCAAGTATGTGCATAAATCAATCACCCAAGCCAAAAATATTAAAATTCACGGTTTTTAATCAGAAATTTAACTATATGCGTATATTTGTATGTTTTAGTTTCACAGGCAGTTCCATCAGATAAAGGTAAGGGTATAAAACGTGTAGCGTAATTAACATAATTATGTAAGTTGCTTCATTTTTATATAGTAATGGAATTCCAATGTTAAACCCAACGTATTCTCTGGCTACCTATATCTACTAGACTAGTACTACATAGTCACTAATGCATCTAAATTTCCAATAATTTGAAAAATTTAGACATCTAATACAATGGATAAGCTAGGAAAATAGACTCATATTTCTGGGTTACCCCCTGCCTTAAACAGCTTTATAACTGTACAACCTACAATAATAATTATGCACTGAGTGGCGCATGGACGCCTTGCAATTGCATTAAAATGTTGTTAAATAAAATAGGCGCCATTATAATGATGACCAACTTGGCTCAATGATAATAATGTGAATCATTCACATTCTCATATTTTGTGGTGACGAAATTCATAATTTCTTAGAAGGGCGCCGCATGAACTACGATCAACAATTCGGAGGCGGAGAAGGTGGTCAATACGGAGGTGGTGGTCCATACGGAGGTGGTAGTCAATTCGGAGGTGGTAGTCAATTCGGAGGTGGTGATCAATACGGAGGTGGTGGTCGTCGTCGCCCATACGGAGGTGGTGGTCGCAAAGGTGGAGTTAACTCCGGTAACTTTAACACTGGAAATCAAATTGTCGGAAACAACAACGCTAACAACGCAAACAGCGGCCGTTGTAAGTACTTTTAAATTTAAATAAGCAGTTAGAATGACATTAGTACAACAATTAATTGTTTTCTGCTTTTAACCCTTTAGAATCAGTAATGTTCACACCACTGTAACGAACACAACTAATAAGAAACCTCCCATTGTCTTTAAGTAATTATATCCATCATACCACAACTTTTGCTGAAAATGGTGCAAAATTAGAAAATGTATTTGAGTTAATTCCATTTTTAGTAAATTAAAGGAAAATTGTTACTTTTGTTTTAAAAATTATTATTTTTTGATGACTTAATTATGCTTTCAGAATATAAGTACGTTTCAATTCGAACTAATAAAAATATTTTCACATCTTATAGTTGTTGTTGTTGTGTTAACGCTTTTTGTAATTAATTAAATTGATTAATTGTTTTAGTGTACTAATACAAATATCAATAAATATTGCAAAAATGTGCAAGACATCAAAAATGGACAGTTTTATGCAATTGCAATTAATCTGTCATTCATAGAACTATTGACCATATTACCGTTAGTCATTATTATACTAACAATGTTGTAGAATAATTCATACACGATTGGCAATCTTTTGCATAAGCAAAATATGCAGAAAGATAAAAGAATTTAAGCGATTAATTTTACATATAAATATGTACTAGCACTTAACACACTGATACACCAGTCAAACAAATGATCAAAAGGATACCCATTTAGCTTTTGTATTTGTATTTATAGAAATTCCTGTTCCATATATATTTTTCATAATTCCGTTTGGCGATGCTAAAGCAAGTCGTTTATTCTCTTTTGGCTATTCAATTATTGACATATAATTTATTCGTTCACCCGCCCCACATATTGAGTTGCAGGTGCAAACGATTTCAATGGTGCAGAAATGAAGACAAATTATTAAATGCAATTCTGAGAAAAAAATGGGTCTTCTGAGTTATGTAACGTTGAATACAATAAATTATATTCCAATGCTTTTGTCACAGTATTCAGATTTTATGAATAGACTTATTTTATCCTTAAGGGTAGCCACCAGAGGAAGCAAATACATGTATTTTCCTACTCCACCAGTTCATGCAGAACTCAATTAAAATTCGATTAATCCGAATGAATGACCAACCTAAATTAAGCTTAGTTATCAGGGAAGGAGACATGATTTTTTTTTGTGAATTTCTAATTATAAGTTGAAAACATTTTTTAGAAAAAAATCAGAAAACTTTTTCCGGGACAACTATGCAATTTTTTCCTGACTCAATTAGAATTTAATTCAAAAATCGGGGAACCATGTATCCGAGCAGATCCTTGAAGGCATCTCCAGAAAAATATTCGACTTTTTTCGATGACCCATTATTGAGTTAGGCATGAAGTTCTGAAATGACAAAATTTTGTGTAGGAGTTTACATGGGCGCGCTAGTTAGCTTCTCATGAATTTGATCCCACTGCACTGGAGGCTGCCCTTAAATTAATATAGCTGCATAATAATATGTATATCCTTAATATGCATATAGCTGCATGGCATGGCATTTGTCAAATCTTTTGTCAAATCAACCTAGTTGCTTTGTGCATACAGAACACCTATTATAGCAACAGATTCTAGTAAATAAGTAGTAACAGCGTTGCATAAAAAGGGCTGATTAATCATTGTAGTACATTTTCGTCACAAAAATGACTTTATTACATTACGTGTACAAGTATTTACAGCTGTCTTCAAAACTTAAATGTCTAGGTCAGTGAAGGTGACTAGGTGTCACATTCACACTACGTACATATTAATCTCCGTCGTAGGATTGTCCAATATGATTCCCAATACGACTCCCTATGACGTGTTTAGCTGACCCTTTTTTCTTCATTCCGCAATTCTCACTATTTCTGCAATAAGAACGACCTAGTACATATTTGAACGGCTATAGTACTCCTTTACCTTCATATCTTCGCAGTATTTTTCCAAGAATATAAATTACAACTAATTGCATGAGTTTTGAAATTGACGAACGTATTTATTAGAACTAGTTTTTGTAATATCATCTCAAATGTGGAATTTAACAATCTGTAACTCCCTATATAGTTGTAATTATAGTATGATCAACGTGTGTACAGGTGCTGAATAGAAAGTAATAATAAATTGAAAGAATTCTTTTAAAACTTTAATTGAGCACCAAATATAGACTAGGTCTGCAATTGTATACCAACAAAGAGTAAAAATTAATTAAATCAGTGCATATGTAATATAAATTAATGTACCTTGTGGGTTAACAATGAATTCAGTACTGTTCTATTTTCTGCTTCTAATAAAAATTTTACAAACGCAAGCGAATCAATTGAGTACTAACAAGCAACGAATTTCAGGTAAAATATATACACTAAACCCCAGCTTAAATATTTCAACTATTTTGCCAGAATTTCCCATCGGATGTACAATCCATTTCATTGGAGACACAAATATTCTCTACGAGGCAACACACGCTGCCAATTTCAACCCTACAACCATACATTCAATTCCACAACCAAACAAAACTTTTAACGTTTATCAAAATCTACAATACACAAATTTAAAAGGAGGTTGTGCCCATTTAGTTTTATTATCAAAAAATGCAACAGAACTATTAGACATGATAAGACTTTCTGGTTACAGAAAATCCTCGAAATCTATACATTTTGCAATCCTCGTATTAGATAAAAGTGAAGTTACAGATAGCATACAAAGATTGCAAAAAGAAATCTCTAGTGACAATTTTAAAATCTTACACCCCAAAATTGTTTTCCTATTTATAGACAATAAAAATTCTGCAAAACTTTTTTCCTGGATAGTTGTTTGCTTCATGTGCTATAATCAAAATATAGAATTAAGTCCAACGCTAAACAACCGCTCGTTAGAAGATCTCCATCTTTTGATAATTAAAATAAACTCTGACGGAAATGGGAAACCTGCATTTAATTCTCGAAGTGAATTTGTTGAGCATTTTAATACAACCGCACACAAAACTGGAGAAATTGAAATGAGGAAATCATGGCAGAATACTCAAACAGGAGTAGTCATTTTAGGCCTATTGTCAAATATTCTAAACTTTACATTTGCTTACTCCGAAATAAATGAACCAAGGTTGCAGTTCTGTCATTTCTGCGAAACACCGTACCCTTCAGGTAAAAAGATATAATCTTAGATCTCAATACAAAGAAATAATTTTTCAATTAATTTCAGCTCAAAGAAACAAATGAATAAATGTGGTATAACTGAATGCTTGAACTTAATTGTTCTTAAACTTCATAGAATAGTAAATTCTGAAAACTATTTCGTGTATTATCTGTAGTTTATTAAGAGGGAACATAGTTCGCTCTTTATGGTAAGACTGGACTCTGTCTGGACGTCTGACTGTCCTCCTATCACCGACGTGAAGAAAGCACAAAACAAAAAACAAACTTTTTCGAATAAATTCAAACAGTTTCGAATAGATTCAAACTTTTTCGTACAGATTCAAACTTTTTCGAATAGATTCAAACAGTTTCGAATAGATTCAAACTTTTTCGTACAGATTCAAACTTTTTCGAATAGATTCAAACAGTTTCGAATAGATTCAAACTTTTTCGTATAGATTCAAACTTTTTCGAATAAATTCAAAATTTTTCGATCTTTTTCGAATAACTATAAGAAGTATAGGTTCCCTCTTTCTTACATTCGTTTACAACGGTTTATTTTATTCACCAATTCATTACACGCGAAATACACTCGAAATGCACGCGTGTCACGTCCATGTACGAATGAAAACAAATTACCGAAGTTCCTGAAATTTTTATATCGTACAAATATATGCATCTGGATATACAATAATGTTTACAACGTGATTTCTGGTATGTAATTTCAGAGCCAAATTTGGACATCGATTGGAAACTGGCTACTATGCACGGAAATGATTACAGCTTTTTATATTGTGAAACATCATTGAAATTGAAAGAAGACTTTTTCCCTTGGCTTTTAGTGCAACCATTTCATTTGTCCGTTTGGCTTGTACTATTTCTCCTTTATGTAGTAATTTCCATTTATTACAGAGATTTTTGGGAGAGCTTGCATATTTTCTGGGTAATTGTTGGAATTGCAACAACACAGAAATTAGGAAAACTCCTTACGATGGTATCTTTAGTCTTAGTTCTAATTCAACAGCTCTACTCTTCTTATTTTACTAGCGATATAACAATTCCACTGGAACATAGCCCAATCCCCACTAATCACGAATTGTTTTCTTTGGGATATAAAATTGTATTCGAAAAGAAAGGATTGGCTGATGATTTTGTAGATACTTATAAAATAAGGCTAGAAAAGCTACATGTGAATACAAATGCCACAACTTTAGTGGACACTACCTGTAATGTACTTAGCGAGCCTTGGCTCTATCATATATGTAGGGGTGAGTTTAAGAACAAAGGAGCGGTTTTAGTCCACAATACCCTTTCAACATGGTTTGCATTTTTGGTTGAAAAGAGTTTCCCCCATTTTCGCTGCAGCAATGTTGCGGAAACCTGGATTAATATTTGGGATACTGTTTATTATCACTCACATATGTCAGAACAGTTTGGCAAACTAATGAATAGAATTTTTGCAGCCGGAATTCGAGAATGCTGGGAAACTATATTTTTTGCTGGCTTGTATAAAACACCTTCTTATACACTGCATTCCTCAAATTCTAAATTCAAAAGTAGAAGAATCACGGGGTCAACTCCGATTTATCCTTTGTTTCGCTTTTGCACCGTTCCAGTTGTTATTTGCATTCTAGCATTTGTCACTGAATTAACATATAAACATTTCAAGGCAAAAACGTCTCTAACGACAGAAAATTACATTGAAACTCCTATTTAAAAATTGAAGATTAACATAATAAGTAATTTTAATATTTAATACGAACAGTAGTATTGCTTTCTAAAGGGGGTAGGTAAATTGCCACGGTGTGCATTTTTAATGAGCATGATGGGAAATACATTTGAACTTAATTTCAAACGTTATACTGCGTTAAGTTAAAGGTTTAATTGAGAAGTAAAAATAAATGCAATTTACTTTATGTTGATAACTAATGCGTTTTTTTATTTAAATATTATCAGGCATTGGTATTCTTCGACTTTCATAATAAATTTTAATGGGCTGTAATTATGCATATTATAAGCTACTCATAAATAAAATATCATACTGAAATAAATCAATAATTTAAAATTGGCACCCCCAAAGTATGCTTCATACTTAATCGTAAATTGTGGTGAATTTTTACACATTGGTAAATGGGTTTATGTACTTATGAAGCAACAAGCTACAATGGATGCGAGAGATCCATTATGCTGTAGATAATTAGGTATTTAACTCTTTGCTCTCACTGTTTGAGAAATTCGGAAATGATAATTTATTGCTAATGAAAGTTAACAAATAAATATAATTAAGTACTACCCAATTAATCTAGTTTCTCTTCCTGTGTTTTAAAACATTTTATTTTATAAAATAACCATTTGTGTCAATTTTAAAAAATATCTGTAAAATAAACGCAAAATTACAAAACAAGGACTCTCATTGTTAAACAATTCTAAAATTGCATAAAGTTTGAATGACCGTAATTTATTCTATAATTCGTATGGAAACTTCTGCATGAAAATGTCATTAATGCATTCATATGGGATACAAAACTATGCATGAGTATATTTTAATGACACTAACACTACGTGCATGTAGATACCTATTTGTCGACGATATAGTAATAGATAGAGTAATAGTGGAGACAAGAGCAGCACGCTATTATATTTCAATGCAAATG
The DNA here is from genome assembly GCA_034694165.1 of Tomocerus mixtus. Classification (NCBI taxonomy): domain Eukaryota; kingdom Metazoa; phylum Arthropoda; class Collembola; order Entomobryomorpha; family Tomoceridae; genus Tomocerus; species Tomocerus mixtus. The sequence goes on from JAQFYC010005311.1 coordinate 7,986, forward strand.
CATAACCATCCTGTAAGGTAACTGTAACTGTGTATGTAATTGAAATGTTCAGTTAGAATATATATTATTGAACAATTAGAATATGTAGTATGAGTAATGAAAGCCGACTACCTATATAATTTCTTATTGCTATGCTAGCTAACGAGTAATCGTAAATTAGTGTTCACACAAGCATTGGTGAGCCATTGAATGGACAAGAAATGGAAGTTTGAAGGTGACGAAGTGATAATTTATTAAAAGATACACGTTACGTTGTTATTCATTATTTACTTGGAAATGTAACTCCAAATATTGAATACATACACAATAATGTACTCATAGTGTAGACATAGCACTGCTTGGGATAAATTACATACCGAACATACCGTATATTACAAAATAGTTCTTCAGTTGTTGTGTTTTCATATCAGCAAGCACAATGGATGAACATATATGGCACAAGAGTAGTTCTACAGAGGAAATACTATATAAATTCCCATATTAATTATAGAGTTTACGGTAACAATTAATATAATAAATGTATATATTGGTTTTAAGTCAAGGCGACATACTTTAATATTGCATAATCCATAATAATATTTGCTTACTGTATGGGAATACTATTACATAAGCTTAATTTTTATCTGAGTAAATAAATAGTGGAGTTATACAGATAAAAGAGGATGTGGAACAAGACCAACAAGGAAACCGTTGCCAGATATGGTATTACAGATATGTATGGAAATACTTGTGCGTGACAACATTTATTTTTATATGTACACTCACTTTCTGCAAGTGAGAATGCTGGCTGAATATTTTTATAATAATATTGCAAGGCAAAGTGCAGAAAATCTTTTAGCTAAAAAAATTGATTTGTGTTCCGAATTCCGAACCGTTGTGATTTTTTAACTCCTACATATTTTGTTGCTGTAAGATGACAGTCTCATATACTCCTCGAAGGGGGATTGGAGGATTTGTTCATCTCATGTTACAATGGAAAGGCAGTATTTTTAAGTTGGTGTGGTACGATTTATTGATATTTGGCCTAGTTTACTTTTCCTGCAGTATAATGTACAGATTTCTCTTGGACGAAACCGGTAAAAGACACTTTGAAAAATTAGCAATTTATTGCAGTAAGTCAGGAGCTCTTATTCCCGTGTCGTTTGTGTTGGGGTTTTACGTGTCCCTTATAATAGGACGTTGGTGGGCTCAATATAAAGCAATTCCTTGGATTGACACCATGGCATTGTGGGTCAACTTGGCAATTCAAGGGGAAGAAGAAGAAGTACGAATCATTCGGAGGACAATTTGTCGTTATGTGTGTTTGTCGATTACACAATGTTTTGCTCTAATTAGTCCCCAAGTAAAACGAAGGTTCCCAAAAGCCAAAGAGTTAATTGAAGCAGGATTGCTTTTGGAACATGAAGTAACTCCTCTATTAGAAGCTGAAAGTGACGTTTCCAATTATCAGGCGCATTGGATTCCTATTGTATGGGCCACAACTCTTGTTTTTGATGCGAGAGCGGAGGGGAAAATAAAAAGTGACACATTTGCAAAGGCCACGGTAGACGAGATTAACGAAATTAAAGAGAATTGTAATTCTTTGCTCTGTTTTGAAAGAGTTCGTGTCCCTCTTGTGTATACTCAGGTGGTGACCCTTGCGGTCTACTCCTACTTCCTCTCTTGTATTATGGGGCGACAGTGGGTTAATAAAGGAGCGGGTGAGAAAGGTATATTTTTCATAATTACAACGTTTTAATTATTCTATATAATTATTCATATTATATAGAATAATAATTATAATTATAATAATTATTCATATTAATTATTATAATTTTTCTAAATACAAACTATATCATACCGTAATTTAAAGAACTTTGAATTAAACAGTTGATACATTTTTGAAGTTTGTCCGGTTTCTAAGATGCATTTATTAAGAAGTAATTAATTTTAACTGTTTTTAAGGCATTAATTCACTTTTTTTAATTCCAATTACTAATTAAATAAGCATGTCTATACTATAATTACATGGTTAATAACCTATACAGTGAAAATTTAGCGTAAAAATACAATTAGTACTAATTAGAATTCCGTTAAAATTTTAGCTGAAGGGGCTGACATAATCATTCCTGTCTTTACAATACTCCAGTTTTTATTTTACATTGGATGGTTGAAAGTAGCAGAAAATTTGGTTGATCCATTTGGAGATGATGAATACGACTTTGAAATGAATTGGATGGTTGATCGTCACTTACAGGTTTACATTAAATTACATTAGAATTTGAAATAATTATAATAGCATGTCAATCGTTCAATGGCAAGATTAATTAATGCAAAGTTTTGTTTATTTGTTCCGTAGGTTTCATATTCTATCGTCGACAAAATTCATTTTAACAAACCCAAATTAAGGAAGGATCCATTTTTTGGTGTTGTAGTTCCACGAGAACTATGTATTACTGATAAAGCAGCCAAGCCAGAAAAAAATGAGGACGATCCATTAATAACATCAACTACACATGTCTAGAAGTACAGTGCTATCAAAATCAGAAGAAGGTTCTCCACCGTAATATATCTAGCATTTATTCGGTGTACAATTCTTAGAAACTTGTGATTAACAAATGCCAAAATATATAAATTAAAATATTACAGTCCTTCAATGTAAAATTGCATTAATGTCAACATGATACATAAATGCCTGGTTATATTTAACCACAAAATGATAAAAAGAATTAAAATATGCAGTAATATGTACTAAGTCAAAATATACTTAAATTAATATTTGTATACTAGTCAGTATGGTTATGGTGTCTTGTATTGGTCAAGCAAGGAGCAATATTGTAGATTATAGAGCGTACTATTTTATTGCACATTAAAGTAGTAATGTTGTATTAAAAGCTCAGACCCCAATAATCTAATCTAATTATACCTATACGAATTATAATACATACTATAATGCATGTACTCAAAGCTCTTCCTATAATATGTTAAAGTTATGTGCTATCTCTATTAAATGAAAATACATAATACCTACTATGTCTTTGCTTATTAGTTAGCAGAGTTGTAAACATAAATAATATAAAAACAATAATTTTATATTCTCACAATACCCTTCTAATGCACATCTGTAGATAGTTTAAAGAATTAATTGTTTTTTGTAATTGAATTGAGTAATACATTTATCTTTGATATATTATGGCATTAAAGAATTTTAAAACACCGAGGTAAAGCAAGGTGCCAGAAGTACTGCAAAATTTTGTCTCCGCAGTAGTATAATGCAATTATACTACTAAATTAATTACGATCATTTTTATACACGTTTTTCTTCATCGTATTGTACTTTGAAATTGTGTTATTGATGTATTACGCTTAATTACAAATAATTAATATGTATATTAAATAAACATTAGCCCAAGTCTAGTCCACACTTTTGATGTTAATTTTATTATGCCTTTTAGTTCGAATACTAATAAGATACCTAAGGAAATCTTTTATAAATAAGATGATATATCGTGAAAGAAACAATAAAGCACTTTCATATTGCTAAAACATTTTCAGGGGAAGTTCAAAATAAGTATAGTATTTATTGTAGCAGGAGTATACACCAACCAAACCACACAGCCAGAGTGGTTGTTTGTAGTTTGTATTATCATTCAACATTTGCACAATTTGCACCTGTGACGATCAATATGAGTGCCAGAAGTCCATAGTAGTAGTGACAAATAGTTAAACGGTGTATGGCTCTGTATACTCTAATTTACATTTTTATTGTGAATGTTAAGTATAGTTAATCTATACAGTATGTAATACACCTACTTTAAACTGTTTCTTTACTGTAATAATCTATTTAAATGTTTACACGCTTAAAATGCTAACCAATACTTATTAGTTCATTCATTATTTACCGTATTTCTTCTAATAAGCGCCCATGGGCGCTTATTCAAATTTGATGTTTTTGGAGGGGGCGCTTATTAGAGAGGGGGCGCTTATTAGAGAGGGGCGCTTATTTCTTATTTTGAAAATGTTGTTGTACATTTATTTATTATTTTAAATTTGCATATGTCATTTATTATCAACATTAAAAATGTTAACTTATCAAAATGGAGTTAATTGAAATGACATGTCAAGCAAACGCAAAATAAAATTAATTCACATAAAATATAAATAGCACAATAATTAAAATGCGTAGTCAACTAATCATAATTTTCAAAATTCAATTCTTTTTTGTGCCCCAGATTATAATGATTTTTATATTTACTTACTGATGATTTGTTTTTGGGATTTCCATTCTCTAATCCTCTTACGGTCAACGTTAAATTTCTTTGCTGCTGCGTTAATAGTGTTGGTCTCAGCAAAAGCTATGGCACTAAGTTTCAATTTAAAAGTTAATAATCTTAACCTGTTTGACATTTTAATTGTTATTTTTAAAGACTTGGGTGCATTAGGTACTTACTCTTATAATTGATGCACGGTCGAACGAGAATTAATTGATGCGTATGATTTGAAAAATAGCGGCTACAGTGTGCATTTATTAGAGGGTGGGCGCTTATTAGAGGGTGGGCGCTTATTAGAAGGTGGGCGCTTATTAGAGAGTGGGCGCTTATTCTTATCAGAGGTTCGGGGAGGGGGCGCTTATTAGAGAGTGGGCGCTTATTGGAGACTGGGCGCTTATTAGAAGAAATACGGTACATGTATTTCTAAATATATGGTTTGCTGATTAGAAAAGCTAAATACATTAAAGTAAGCTGAACTATTAATAAAGGTTCTTACCTCCATTTATGTCATATAGTTACGTCAAACATTTTCCCTTTCAAAGGAACAGTAAATAGCAGACCTAACCTAGTCAAGACCTACACCTATTCATTTGATTTCATTCTATCTTTTGCAAGAGCTGGTAAAAAATTAGAAAACCATGTTTTCTCCAATTCATTTAAGCAGAATTATTTTCGCGTGACGATTCGTCGTGGCAACTCATTTTTTTCCCCTTACGATATTGCTAATATTGAGTGTTTTGTATGGTGTTAAAATATACAGCTTGTAGTTAAAACGCATAAGAGCGGTGTAAAACCAACTACAGTATAATGTATTCCTATGTGGAACACATGTTACCTTAGTACAGGTTATGTGAAAAGGTTTGTGAGTAGTAATAACTCTTTTGGGACAAATATCCCGTTTTAGCATTGATTAGCATCCGCACCGCATGCTATGCATATGTTCATTAGAGCAGACAAGGTGTTAAGTACTAAGTAGTTAGATCATGTATGTTTCGACGTTCGTAAGTAAATATAGTCGGGAGTCGTGTTTGTAGTAGAGTAAAATATATTATTACACATAATAAATGGTGTACTGTACTGTAGTTCTCCCAAAACCAAGTTTACTCTATTCAATGTATAAATCCTTGTAATATTATAATGGAATGAGTAACTTTTGATAATTATAATCATTTCTATTCATTTCAGCATTGCATAACTACACTGACGATAAGTAATGGAATGACCCACACCCACACTTTTAACCCCATTTAACAAATGAATCACTGCATTTTTATGAATCCGTCTTTCATTTAGCACTTATCTTACCTATGAATGAGTCAGAGATACATTGGGGATGTCGGGATGTGGGGTAGACCAGTTAAGAATAAGATCTAATGTGACTGTTGTATAAGAGGGAACATTCCACCCCCTGTACTTTGTCTGTAGTGAGACCAAAACTTGTTCCGCGTATTACAGAAAGTAAAAATGTAATCTCAGTCAATAGAAGTGAAACAGTTGAGTTGCACAGCTTGCAGAGTAGTTACACTTTCATGCAAGAAACACGAGCTTTTGGTTTTCTTTAAGTGTTAACACTTGTAATGGGTTAAATATATTTTCAAAAAATATATTGTAGTAATAGTTACAAAGTTAAAAATTAATAATTTACAAATTTACAATGACAGTCTCATATAAAGCAAGAAGTGGATTTAGAGGTTTCCTCCACCTTATGATCCAATGGAAAGGAAGTATATTCAAATTAGTTTTACCTCAGTTAATAGTTTTTATAGCACTTTATTTTTTGTGCGGTGCAATTTACAGATTCGCCCTAGACGATGAGGGCCAGAGAAAATTTGAAAAAATAGTTTTTTATTGTAATAAATATGGAACTGTTATCCCAGTGTCATTCGTTTTGGGATTTTATGTTGCATTTGTTGTTGGTCGGTGGCTGGCTCAGTACAGAGCTATTCCTTGGATTGACACAATGGCCATGTGGGTAAATGTAGCAATAAGAGGTGAAGATGAAGAGGAGAGAATGATAAGACGAACAATTTGTCGATATGTCTGTTTATCCATTACACAGTGTTTTAGTCTCATTAGCCCCAGAGTGAAAAAACGGTTCCCAACTTCAGATCATTTAATAGCTGCAGGATTACTACTGGAAAGTGAAAAAATTCCTTTAGAAGATATTGTTACAGATATTCGGGAATACCAAGCACATTGGATACCTTTAGTATGGGCTACAGCACTTGTATCAGATGCAAAGGCTGAAGGCAGAATTAAAAGTGATACTTACGTCAAGGCCACTGTGGATGAAATACACAAAATCAAAGATCAGTGCAACGAACTGCTTTGCTTCGACAGAATTCAAGTTCCTCTAGTTTATACTCAAGTTGTTACATTGGCTGTGTATTCATATTTTCTTTCATGTATCATGGGACGACAATGGATTAAATCTCAACCTCAAGGTACGGAAACACAAGAAAACACGTTTTGTACTCTTGAATTC
>JAQFYC010005312.1:0-14718 GCA_034694165.1 Tomocerus mixtus
ACTATAGTTTGTATTTGTTTCCTGTCTTGGCATTTCTAAATATTTCCCTATCAAAAATTTAGTAAAGTTTCACTGCTTTAAAATAGCAATTACCTGATGTATCTGTGTGAGTAATGTGGTGAAATCAGGAGAAAGCCATCAACAAAATTGTGGGTCGCACGCATAGAATACAAAAAAATGAGTTCTGCCATGAAGGGAGGCTTCTCACATGGTGTTATTATGATATACGGACCACATATAGAGCTGTACTATATGTTGGAAAACAAGAGACGAGAATAGTTCTCGCTTCCTGTACCCATGCTCATTCTGTGTTCCAAAATACTATAATACTAGTATAGGGATGTATGTACTTAAATAGTGTTCGGTAAGTAATGTAAGTGAGTAGAGTAGAGTCATAGTTGAGTACATTAGAGCTCGGTGAAGCATGAGGATAGGAAGAATTCACTCACTCACTGCATTATTTAACTAAGAAAACTGTTATGCTTCACTTTCCACTAGGAAATGAAAAGATGAGGAAAGAAGAGCCGAGCTCATGTTGATTGTTCATTGGGCTGAGTAGAGCTGAGTGAAATTGATGAAACTCTCTGTTGAGTGAGATGAGAGGGAGTGCAAGGGAAAGTTGAGTTAACCAAAGTAGAGTGAGGGAAGGAGATACGCTTTACAAAACAGAACACTACTCTAATACATTGTACTATTACAATACCTAACCCACTAGCGGAGATGTAAAGAAATATTTTATACAGGGTGAGTCATCAATTACAAGATTTGTAGCTATTTTTTATACTTTGGTGATCTAATACTTTATAATATAGTATTGAGCAAACCTCTCTCAATTGAATAAAAACTACTAAATCCCATTCAATATTCCACAATAAGTATATATATATAACGCCATTTCCATTATAAGTAAGTAGCTATAATGCTGAGGATACTTTTTGTAAAATATTGAAAATAATCCTATCATGCCGAACATGTATATTATAAGTGTAAAGAAGAAAACATAGAGAAAGTATGTAGGAACTTTTCATTCAATACAGAAAAGCCTTACGGGTCATTATTATCTGTATGGTATGCGTTTTGGGAACTTTATTTTTATTTCCTACACCTACTTAACCCTTGCATTAAGCTGTAAATTAGGCGATAGCGATGAATTACAGGTTTTCGGTAAAACGGTTTACCCTGTGCTAAAAGATTTACCATGTGGCATATTCTGCATTAAGTTATAAAATATCCGGTTCCAATAAATTAGTGTATTTGTGAAAGTTGTAAATGATAGTTCTATGTAAAAAGCATAAGATTCCATATTGTCGAGACACACTGTACTAGAAGATACTATAAAAATAATTCATAAAAACATGTTTGTAAGTGGGCATTCTGTATCCCATTGTATTCCAAGTATCTCATTACTACTTGCAAAATACTGTACATACATTTATCTATTTTATGCCTAAAAACATAAGTAACCTAGTGCATCTGGTTCTGGTGTGTGGTGCTCTTACTATAATACTGTAGCACATTTAAAGTGAGTTTGAATTTGGAATGTGTGTGAATGATAGGAATAGAAGTAGATTTTTGCTGATGTTGAATCTGCACAGAGTCTGATGGGAAAGGCGTCTACGGCCTTTAACCTGTCGTCTTCAATCAAAGGGAAAGATGTTAACGTGGAAACAAAGTGCATAAACGTGTGCATGTTACTATTTATGTGGGGAAAGAAGAGTTAGTCTGTTCCTGTATGATCCTGACTAGTTTGCGGTTGTAAAAACTATATGTAAATACATACACATATTTTTACATAGGTACATACATAAAAGTGAAAAAGAGCAACATCCTCACTCATTCTCATACTCATACTTACACTTACTACATACTTCTGTAACAATCAGAGCGGAATTTATCCGTCATAACAGAACCTAAGCATAACAATAATGTAATACCTATCTACATACTGCGTTACACCATATGTATTACATAATGCAGATATGAGAAACGAGAGTGGTACACATAGAATAGAAAAGAAAGTAAATAAATATGTACAATAATACTTCTCCTTCAGTACAAATATGTATGTAGTGTTCATATGCCTACTTTATACTATGTATATTGAGTAACGCCTACATTCACAGAGGAAAAAAGACAGACAGAGAATATGAGAACCCAGAAGCAGACATTCCTCATTCAGGGATAAGGAGGGCAAACTAGGATTATAAACAGTAGTGAGAGTAGCATGAGCTAAACTGACCTGACATAAACGTATGTGCAAGTCTCTTCGCATCTATTTTTCATTGGTTTAATGTGGACGACACGAGTTGCACGTAGTAGACTCCTCCAGGGACCCTAAATATACATTATGCATGATGAAATGCACCTTTTTATGCAGTTCCTCTATTACCAAAGTAAAAATCCTCCGAGTTTTTACGATAATACGTACCTATTAGGTTATCGTGTGAAGAGAAAGCTTGAGTAGCTTCATATTGATATCCCTTCCCTATTTGCGGTATCTAACTACACTGCAGTATCTGTATACAAGTACCTAGAGGATTATAAGTTTACACTACATATGTACTAGAGCTAAAAATCAGTTGGTTCCATTATTGGAACCCAAAATTCAATTTCGCAAAAAAGTGGCCGCACTAGTAGTACTTACAAACTTTTTGAAACAATCTGGGGCCAAAAACACGTAAAATGCATTGGGCAATTGTATACAATGCAGATTTAATTCTTTGCCGAAAAATACACAGATTAGTCCAGATTCTAACACAATGCACAATTTTGTAAACCAAACCAAAAAATCCTTTGTAATGGGATTACTGCTCTTTTCGTACATTGCAAAATAGGCAAGGCATCCTTTCGTGATCTAATATAAGACAGTAGATGTCTGCTTTGCTCTACAGCAACTGTCTAGGTGAGGTGAGCTAACCATTTTCCGTCGGGGGATTTCCTCTAGCCAATTTCCAACCGTATGAAATAACTGTCATGAGAGGAAAAGTAAAATGAGCATGTACATAGCGTACATGCAGCCCATTTGATGAAATATGGTAAATGACAATGAAAATGAAGATAAATTGTTAGCTCTCTCAAAGTTACAAAGGGAAAAGGAGATGGGTAAACAAAATGCACATATTACAATACATTTAACTATGTAGTGTACATATAAGAGACCAGACTAGAGTGAAAGGGCCTTATTGTATAATGTTTGCTTTAATAGCATTCAGTTCACAAAGCTACTTACTCCTCAAATAAAATAAACACAGTCATTAAATCAACAAAACATGCTTATCTCGGAGCATAACTTTATCCATATTGTGCTCTTGTTGTTGCATGCAAAATTTCGTGCAGAAACTAGGTTATGTCCTTTTATCCCATTTCTTTGTCCCTTCATTCAGGTTTACCCTCAATCCCATTTTCATTATACTTCTATCTCTTCTTCCCTTTAGCCTTCCATTTTATGAAATTGTCTAAGCTGACAGACATGAATTTCATAACAGCAGTATACATTTCTGTGTACACTTATGCTCCGCGTGTCATTCATGGTTGGGAGACATCTTCTTGCTCAGTTACGAAAAATTAACATACGCTTCTATTTTGTTTACTCTTTGTAGTTAACATACCTACACGTACAGATAGTACCTACATAACAATAGTGGCATGCATCGTCAAAAATAATGTTAGGTACGTATAATTATATAGGTATTATTTAGAGAGTTGCTAGTTTTAGTTTTCCAAATGGTACTACTTATGTACATAGGTACTTAATACTCAGAGATCGTGTCAGTATGCGTGTTCTAATTATTGTTATGTTATGCTCTTTGAAAATAATAAACTTCCTTTGAATAGCTAACAACAAACGGGTCCATGATCTTTATGAGTCGACTACACTAACATTAAAACTAAACTTGCAACTTTCGGAGCATTAAGAACAATGCCTTCGCATGAAATTAGGTTACCGAGAATCTCCTACATTACTTTCCATATATTTGCTAATTATTCATTAAAAGTACATGGTCATTGTCTTTTTAAGTGTGTTACGCGTGTTGTGAATGATCAGCACGATTTGAACATGGTTCCATGATTCCATGTACAATGTGAGAATTAATGAATTGCTTATTTACAAATTAATGCTTTTAACGCAGTTTTAAGTTAAAATTCGCAAATGTGTTTAATCAGAATTATATAACTATTTCAGGTATGAAAGTCGAATTTTGGAACTAATTGTTATTATGTAGTAATTGCAAGTAATTTGTAGTGAAAATTTTTAAGAACATTTAGGTATAGTCAAGTCAATGTACTTTAAGCCCGGCATTTCAGAGAAGTTTAGTGATAAGCCTCATAGTTTGTTAAATTATTCTCTTTGGACAAGATACAGCTCAGATGTGGCATTAACGCGTCTAAATTGTAACCCAGTTTTAAGTAGGGCTACAAGATGAAAATCATTATGTTTAACACGTTACACCAAGGAGATTACTGGGATTAGGTTGCGAGATTATCTTTAGAAAGCTTTAAATGTACTTTTCACTCCATTCCATTTCAGTAACTACAAATAGTATACACTATAATGCAATGTTTGCAAATTGCAATACGTAGTTATATACGCTATACATTCATACAACAACTTTTAATGCGTTTTGTTCTATTCAAATGCTACTTTAGTGGAGATATGCAACATTAATAGTTAGTTCTTGTAGGTACAACCAAGCAAACGGGGCAAGGTGCTATCTATTAAAACATTACATCCAGATAAATAAAGAATACTTAATTATTTTGTTACAGATTTTAATTTACAACATAAATTCTATTAATAAATAAATATGCCATATCTGGATCAGGGTTTCTTCAGCCGATAACATTGTATTCATGTTTCGTATTATTTATTTCCAAAGTTTAACTTGGGAAAAACTGAAAAAAGCCAAACACCACTGCATAAAGCTGTAAGTTTCTATAAAATGTTTTACATCCAGAAAATGCAGTTATGATTTTATGCTGCTACATTATGCATTAAGAATCAATCCTGGATTAAAGACATCGTTTTCTAATTTTATCGCTAAGCATTAAAAGTTTAGTAGCTAACTTGAATTTTTGTTCTCCTGTAGGTACCTTAGTTTTTTGCCTTTGTTATAGGGTACGAGTGATCACATCAGATACATACATAGTGAGCATAATGCCTTATGGTATGATATTCAATGGGGAAAGTGTGGAATCAAATTATTTATTACTTTGTGTAGGATAAGAGAAAGAGTCCGGAAGGAAAAGGAAGAATAGTAAAAGTTTTTATAGATAGCTGCATTACTGATGCTTACTAACAAAGAAAATTGTATTTAGGCATTAAGGCATATATGAAGTAACGTATGTTGAGTATGGGAAGGTGGTATGTGTTAGTAGTAAAAGTTAAATTACCAGAAGAGCTAGTAAGCTGGATTGCATAATATCTGCTATCTACATACTGCAGACCACACCTTCAGTTCGTTTCCTATAGTAAATCCTTAAAATAAAGATAGGAAATAAGAGAATTGTGTTGGGATGAATCTCATAATATTATTGGGATGTGAATGTGAGTTGAGATCTCTCACGTACGGAACGTACGTACGTACAACGTACGCAACTGAATCCTTGTGTAATATTTGTAACAGATCGACAATACTTATATCAAATATGTCCGTAGAGATTTGGCTCGTGTACAATAAAATAGTAGAATTTGCGTAGGAAATACGTACATTTATTAAGTATGCACATAGCAAGTAGTTCTAGGAGAGAAGAAAGCCGACGTAAATCTCCCAACGGAAAAGAAACCTCTAGAAACTCAACAGACTTCGTTTACTGTATGCAACGAAGCTCTATTAGTCATACTTGCTATGCTGTGCATAGTATAATAACCACATCATTTGTAGTACTCATATTATTATTATTCGATTGCGCATACTTTATTATTACCAGTGCTCGGATATGCATGCGCTTAGAAACACAGATGAAAATGTGTAGCAAAAGTCGTTGAAATTGATAGGTAACAACATTGCAATTTCAGTCGTTAAAAACATTTTAACTTGTGCTTTAGAAATGTTGTGCGAAAAACTGACGGACATTCTGCGAAATTTTGCAGTTGTAGAAATTAGTGCCCTCGTGTGTTGTGCTGTATGTTAATTGCTTCAATTCTCTTTCGATAAGATAATGTTCAACAATTTATTTTATGGACATGTGGTGGAACAAATAATACGGAACCCTTAATTTACATTTTCTGTTGTAGCTTATAGCGAAAGTTGCAAATTATGTGTATACTACGGTGGTTGAGCTATGAAAAATTACACAAGTTTGTATCCCTATGCCTATAAATGCAGGATTCAAAAATCCTTAACTAACTAAAAACGTTTTCATGCATATCCGATCCCTGATTATTAATAAAAGTATAATTTTATATAATTTGTGTTTGTTGGTACTCCTATAAGTAATTTTCGTACTGTGGTAAGGGAGGAAATCAGTGTTCTCTATCACTGACATTAGATTAAAAAGATACTAGTTGGTTTTGGTTTCCTCTGTCTCTTTCTCTAATCGTAAGTAAAGTATATTACTACTGTGGAAGTTTTATTACTACTACATACCATACCATTCCACTTGCACACATAATATAGTACATATATGTCCACATTGAATATTATAAGTTTCATCAAGAAACGCATATAATAACAGTTGCTTAAGATAAATGACCATTCGCGATGGTTCAGTTCAGTGCTAATCAGACCAGAGCAGTGCAGAGCAAGAGCAACTCTAACGTTATTATTACATCCCTATAGTACTTACCCGGGATCCCACTTTCTCCAGCCAGGCCAGGCCACACCAGACCATGTGTACTGCTAAGCTCAGCACTCACTCTTAATGTCTCCATGTAATTAATTAGAGCTGGCGAATATCTTTCTCCAGTGACAGCCGACAGCTACTCTTTACTTACTTTAGTTTTCTGCTCCCCAAATACGGATATTTGCTTACCACTAAAAATTTGTCTGCGCAATCCCTATTCCAGTTTCAGTCCAAATGACTTTCTCTTTCCTTTCACTGTTACTAATAATCAAGTTAGGTACTTATAAATTATTATAATTTTCGGGTAATTTCACCGATGAATGGATATTGACACCTTCAATTCGTATTACATCAATTTCTCAATTCAAAATTCAACATTCCTGAATTAAATTAAGATATATAGCTCACTATAGATCCTATTGTACTATGTAGTAGTTTTTTAAGTTTCTAAAGATATTATTATGTTTGTAAAAAGGGATAAAAGTATGGAAATGTTACATGTACAGTTGGCCATGAGATTTATATTCAAGTTTAAAGTTAAAAGAGTTGTGAGGATTTGCTGGTACTGGTGAAGTTTTAGTGTTACTTGTGTAACCTGATAATTATGTGAGTCTGCAGGATTTGAAAGATAATAAGGGAGATGAAAGCAAGTCCCAGGAGGCAAATGAGCATTCGTCGAGTTGAATGAATCCAAGTTGACTTTTCCTTACACTTTACAACGCATCAGAGTATATACTACAATAATATATATGAATATATATGAAAACGAGGAAGTAAGAACAAGAAGAGAATAGAAAACTAGCTCACTTGCCTTGAGTTTCACTACTACTCTCGCCTCGCCTTTGTTGTGTTTCTTTATAATGCTCTACTATTAAGTTAACGGGATGTTTTCTTACTTACTACAATCGGATTATCATACGTACACACTAGAGTTTAAGCCATCATTCCATCCAAGGCAATAAAGAAAGAAAAGATAACTGGGAAACATTCATACCTATGGTAGAACTAGAAATGTGGCTTTTGCTAGCAATAAAATAAAAGAATGCCTCCATAATACACACAATTGTGAAGTACAAAACTAGGAAAGTAAGCATAATAACCATCAAAGAAACTTAGATTAGCATATAAGGTCTATTATGAGTGCTAAAATCTGCAAACACCTATAAATACAATTATTACGTACAAGTACAGTTTTTAGGGATGTGCTAGATAATTTACTTAGAGAACACGATACTGTTTATTTTAAAACACTGAATCTTTTTTCACAAATAAATCTTTCTTGATATGTGACAATTGGATTGTCTTCCTTTTCAGGCGTATCCATACTTCATACACATTTACCTTTATTCCCATCTTTAACTATTATATTTAGTACATTATTTTTAGACTTAATTAATGTGTATCATTACAATCATGTACAAAAAGGTAAATGCAATGGAAACCCCATGATCGAATTTCTACAGGAGAGTATTTGAATTTAAACTGCATAGACTGCGGTTTCATTTTATATCCTATATTACTATATCTAGGTATACGTGTGTTGTTTTATTGTAGTTTTAGGTATGTATCTCAAAGATTTAATTCGAATGTAGCGATAGGAAGAATGAGTTATGTTAAATTAGGTAGACAAATAGTAGACAAGCCAAGGCCAATATATAACAACCACTTAGGTATGTACTAAACTCCCCAACAGTTAATAATAAATCATTACTCGAGTTTATAGTATTTGACTGTTGAAGGAAGAGAATAGAAACACAATAAGTTTTCATGGTTTTGGTCCATCCTTTTAAACTAGAACCAACTCTAACTTTCCGACTTTGGATCTATTATTCATTCCTCTAAAGTAGTTCTGTAGTGTGTAGTGTAGGTAAGTATTCCCAGATCACATCGGTTTATGTAAAACAACAGCATGATAATTCTACAAATTAAATTCTTAGGTTTGTTCTGTTTGTAGTACATAAATACTATTTTAAGGTAGCTAATTACTATTATCAGGGATTTCCATGCGGAATTAATTCCTTATTCAACTCTTTAATAAGTACTAATGCGTAAAGTAGGTAGGTGCCTATTTACATATTCCGTGTGTGTTGGGTATTATCAAATCAACTCATTGTACTGTAGTCCATAAATCCATTATTTTGTACATATTATATTAACGAGAGTGCTCCAAAAAGATTATGTTTAATATATAATTAGGGAGATCAAAGTGCTTATCCTTAGTGTAGGAATGAGTTCTCAATTATAACATAACAACGCAGCATAACAGAGAGCATTGTACTTCAGTAGAGGAATGTATATTTATGTGTTTGCTTTCATGCATGTTATTTATGTAGGATGTATGCAGGTCCCCTTTTATTGTAGCTACCTTGATCGTGACTTTAAACTTGAATGTTGGAGCTAAACGGAAATGAAGACGTACGGAAAGATTTTGTAATGAGTTAGGAGGGTACCCAAACAAAATATCTAACATCGAGGGGTTATATTATATAAGTATATGCATGATGTCCTAGGTAATGTCACCCAAAAGGCAAAAGGACTAAGTAGCTTAAAAAGTAACTCAATTCTTTATAGAAAATCTTTTCACACTCGTATGATTAATTTTTGAATGATTAATGTTCAAAAGGTTGTGTTTAAAATTATTTAAATTTCAACTAAAATGTGTTACATAGTACTTTGCCTAATTAATAGACAGATAATTTATTTTCATGATACCTTTAAAAGACCACTGCTACATAAAACGCATAAAATTAGAACTGTTTAAACTGCCTGATTGGTCTAATTGGCCTACGACAGCGAAAAAGGTACGTTTAGGTTCACAACAGAAGAACTAAATGTAAAGTTAGTAAGTTTGTTAAGCAGGTTGACTCAACTCTAACTCTTGTGTTGAATTCAGTGTTTAGCAAGTGAATTGCCCTCCTCCTCTGTAAAAGCCAAGCCAGACTCTACATACATAGTAAATGAGATAAACTCGGCACGTCGTTATATTCTAAATTATATATTAGCTGCTCTTGTATCTGTATCAACATCAACCTGCTTTCCCTAAATATATCACTTGAGTTAAAAGTGTGTAGAAAGTTTCGCACTGTGTTTAATCATTCCCTTGAGAGCGACACAACGACAGCAGAAGCCAAAGCCAAGCCCAACCAAGTACAGGACAGACAGAACAGAACAGACACACGCTCTTTCTTACAACGCAATATTCTATTATGCTCCTTCTTTCTATAATGTTAGGTTCAGATCTAGGTAGTTGGTTGGTAGGTATCCTTAAATGGATGGCTTAACTTAAGCTTAGGTTAGCTATGTCCCTTATGCTTATGCACGCTTGACTTTCTTTAGTGGAGCTGCACAGGGACCAAAACCATCCTAACGTAACGTAACGAACCAACCAAAATCAAACCCATTCAACTCGTGTGCACTGCACTGTCGTTTCTCGTGTCCTGTAGAAAGCCAAACCAGAATTTCTCGTTAGCCATTCACTTCTATTCATTTATAACTAAGGTATGTACCTACTTAGCTTGAGCTACCTTACTCTTTTCTGCCTAAGTAAACGTAAACGCACAGATCTCAAGAGTAAAACTGTAATGGCAGATTTAGCAGACTACTGGTACTAACATAAGTTTTCTACTGGTACTACTATGACGCTTAGATATATTATGCAGACTATATTCTTACTCGAAATATATGCACTATGTATGGCTAACTGCTTTTTCATTCTCCCTTTTCCACGTCCACAAGCCCCCTTAAAATTTCTTTCCAATAACTACTCAACAGACTCAATGTGTCTTTCTTCAAAAACTTTCTTAAGACATGTGCCTAATAATTTAGCTTACAAAAATGTTAATGCCCTGGCCTGCTGGTCCGCGAAAGTGCTACTATGTACTATAGAATGCTGACATTTAGATGATCCGTACCTACAATTTCAAAATGCTCAAAATCTTCTGACAGTTACATAATAAGAGTAGTCCTGTCTTATGCACACCTAGTTTTAAATCAGGAAAGCTGTAAATGCTATATAGTAAGTTAAGAATTTATCTTTCACAAATATTTCGACAGATACGCACAATCAGATAGGTCATAGACAATGTAGCACCTTTACAATAAATAGTTTAAGTATAATAATATAGTGTACTAATATAAGTGCAGATATATTTGTATATATAACATATAAATAATATACCTAAGTCTGTATTATAGCGATATAAAACGTTTCATCTTCGTTCGTACAACTCTAAGTACAAATTAACGTTGACTTTTGATGAAAGTTGTTATATTTATGTATGCAGTTAGGTAAAAGATTTCAATTTACAGATATACAGATTGTTTACGCATATTTTCCCTTAGGCTTTAGTTGTTACTGTCACTGTCATTGAATGCAATGAATAAGCAAATAACCATACTTTCTCTTTTACTTACCGGTTGTTTCTACTTATACTATTTCATTTCTGCTTTGTTGTGCTGTTGAATTGATAAATACCTCGCTTATGCAAGAGTTGGCATTCTGATTCGAAAATTAAAATATAAATCTGGAACAGACAGGACGATTGTTACAAGTAAAGCAGTACCGACATGAAGTGAAGTATAAGTCAACATTGGTGCATTCGCAAGTTTAGCTGATTCGTTATGCGGAAGCAGAACAGAACTTCATAGATTCATCATATTACCTATACATTTGAATATAGAGCAAAACAGAGAGTTCAGTCTATTGATTGCCACTTAGCTACCAGGAAATGCTTGACGACTAAGCAAATGAACCTGGAACTGTCATTTTGAGAGATGAGTTGACGAGTCCCTGTGTGTCTTTAATTTCACGAATTTTCAGCTAACGAGCTTCCATTAGTCAAATTTCCCAAGCCAATGAAGGTATGTAGCTTTTATTCATTTGAAATGGATTTATATGTAGGAAAATCTCTTTTCATTTCAACCAGAATGATGTGTTCATTAAGTTTTCATATTTGTTACACAACGAAACAACATTATGCTACACATGTGTGAATTGCGATGAGGTGTATGTAAATGTACATACTATATGGTATCGTCAATATAAAGACTGTAACAGTTTACAGTTGACAGTGTAAGTACATCAGTTAGTAATCAATTTATTCATTTATGGATATACTATAAACTATACTACATACTTATTAGAATGCATTGGGACTTTGCAAATTGGTAATCATTATAATGTGGATGAAGACAGGAATTTTAATTGATCTTGCTATGACAGAGTAATTAATAATCAAATCAGTCTGCTGAAAATATGAAATTCTGCATTTGTGATGGTTTTTATTTGTATTACAACTCATTTACTTATTGTTAGTGTATTGTATTCTTTGTCTCCTCATTAGAACACTTTGAATATTATACATCATTGGTTGTCAAAACATTTGTCTAAGGGAGTTTGAGCAGCAAGATTAATATATTTGTATTACAACGCTAAAGAAAAATCTCTAGAGATGAACTCACTTCGGTTCCCTGTAATGCGAATAATCATCCCGAAGTAAATGTCGTATTTGGGTCACTTCCAAATCCCAATTTCAACTGTACACAGAATTAGATGTTCCCAAAAGAGAGAAATTACATAGTTTCTATTTAAGTCAAGTTGGTACCTTCAACTTCAACCTTCCTAGTTTAGTAGGGAAAGTAATTTTAACGTACGTGTGACGTGTATGTATACACTTGCATAATAGTATGTTAGAAAATCGTATTTCAAAGGCGAGGCTAAATCTAGATCCTTTATAGTAGTATTATGAAGCCTACAGGATTTGTCAAGGCTAGAAACCAGAAACACTACTAGGGATTCAGATTTGAGAAATCTGTTCATCAGTGTAAATGGTTGCGAGTTCAGAAGAGTAACTTTTTTGTGCCGACGTGCGTACAATATATAACCACAGTTGTTTGCAATGAAAAGAGGGAATGTGAATAAAGAATCGAGAGGGAAATCAAGTCAAGCCAAGTCAAGTCAAAACCAAATCAAGGCAAGATTTGTAGTGAAGTATGTATGTGGTATTTAGTGGGACAATTGCGAGAACGACCTTGACACGGTAAGGAAAAGAGTAAAAGTCTCACCAAAATGAGTGTTTAAATATTGAATGAGTGGAGTCAACTTCGTTTTGTGTGCTTGGCCTGGCCTGGCCTACTACTTCTTTGCTAGTCCGTGCAAAGGATTTTTAATTCAGTTCAGTCACTCTTAACTTTACTCCCTCTTTGTGTATATTCTATATGTACATGAATGTATTCTGTATATAATGTATGTTTCAATGTTCCCTTTACATATAAAAAAAGTAGAGAATATAGAGAACCCGGAGAAATCTTTCGGTTTCCCTTTGCCGACAAACATTTTCCACTTTTCCTTGGTTCAATGCGATACTTAGTTAGATGCACTAGAATGTGTGCAGTATACGTACATGTTCTCTTCTGTACATAAGTGTCGTAGGTACAAAGACAGAGCAAATGCTTATAAATGGTTTCGTTAACAAGATTTTAGACAAGTCCCAATTCCCGTCACGCAGACCAAGACCAGACCAAGCTATGTACGAAGGGAAACTTCCAGTGCAGTGTACGAAAATTGAGCTAAGCCTATCTTACAAGTAATACTGTAAGTAATACGTAGAAACAGAATGAAGATGTACTTACTTTCCCATATATAGAAACTCATGCATTATTGCAGTTTATATATTTGTATGCAATGTAATGTACTTAGCAAATGTTGTACTTTGTAAGTATAAAGGAATTGGTGCCGTGTTCAAAGCCAATAATAAAGGATAAGGTCAAACCTTGTCTGGTTTCTACAGAAATGAATTGAAATTGCATGTAGCAGATTCACACACAGAAGACCACACTCACATTATGTTTCTCTAGATCTTAGTGCATGAGTTTCCTGTAGTAAAGTAAAGTAAAGTAAAAGCAGTTATCCCTATCATAGGAGAGTTAACACTCGAATTGCAAAGGAAGAGAAAGAAGAATCTGTTGAGAAGAGATATCATCCTGCTAAGTGCATGCAGGGACATAAAGAAGAGAAAGTCTTTGATTTTGACATTCTGCCACCAAGTTGCCATTCCCATCCCATCACAACCTTCAACAGTCAGATGAGACAGAGAAAATGAGTGAGTTAGTAGCTCAGCTCACGATCAACTCAATTCCCTTGTACTTGTACATTCAACTGAAAATGGGAACTCAAGCGTTCCTTTCCCCTTTAACTTTTAGCAATATAGTTGCAATCAGTCTTCATGCTTTTCCTTTGCTCACTTGCTTGCTTTACTCGTATTATCTTGCATGAGAATATAATATAATTCTATATACTGTGTGTGTGATGTATGTACAATTACAACTTATGTACACAGATACAGATCTGTAGGTACTTTCACTACATTCAATGCAATAATGTAAGTATAATAATCGAGATGGTAGGAAAATAGTAATTTGCATTCCACACGGAGCTAAAATATAATTTCCCCACACTTTGGAGACCAAAGTCGGTGAAACATAGTAATCATGATTAATCTTTAATCAGTTCTTAAAACAAAAACAATAGTCAAAAAACAACACTCCATTAATAAACCTAAACTATTAATGTTATTTAATTTTTTGTGATCTCAAAAATACTTTGTAGAGTGTAAATAGATTCGTTATAGATTTGGAAATCTTAAGAGAAATTCTTTTCAATTTTTGAGCCTTTAATTTGAAGTTTTAAACGTTTTAAGGAGCATCATCCCATTAAAAAATTGTATAAAAGATTTCTAGTAATTCCAATACCATGTGGGGATGATTATATCTCAGGTAAGGCAAGTTAACCTTCTCTAAAATTCTCAAAGCATGCAGACAGTCAGTAAATAGTGAAATCTGAATTGTTTCTTTTTTGCTACTAAATCTAGTACATATGAATTCCTAGCTTTGTCTCTCTCTGTCTACCGTTGCGTTCCTTTGCAATTTAAGAAGAGG
>JAQFYC010005313.1:0-14715 GCA_034694165.1 Tomocerus mixtus
TCTTTTTTACTCGGGGTAGGCTCGAACCTACTCAGCCTACCCCCTCCGTCCATTATATCTAGTGTAAGTTTTACTTTATTGGGGGGTGCTTGAGCACCAAAAGCACCATGGGCGCTACGCCCTTGATATTGTGTAATAAGTAATTAAATGCCCAACAGTAAAATCAAAGCAAAACTTGCTTTAAAAATGCCAAGATCAAAGATCATGATCATGGTTGTATGCGACAATAAATATTTCCAGCGTGTATTGATTGCAACACGACAAAAACTACATTCGCTAAGATTTGCAATCCACTTTTTATGCAGTGTACAGGGTATTACGACTTAATTTGCGATTAATCAAACTACTACACAGTATTGTTTAGATAACGTACATTTGAAATAGGTATACGTTTTTAGATTTAAATTAAATATCTAAAGATTTCTGAATCTTAAATCTGTTTCTCTTATGGTTTTGCAATTCTCAAAAAAATTTGCCTTTCTTCATGGCTTCAATAGGGCGTAACTGCAAAATATGCAAACAAGTCGTTTTTAAAGTTCATATGTATAATTTGTACAATTATCTAAATGTGTAAACTCTTTCTAAATACCCTGTATGTACACAAAGCTGCCTACCTATATTTTACATTCGCAAATTATCAACTGCCAATTACATGTAATCTATTCTAGTAAGTATTTACGCGTTTAATGCATAAGTCAATCATTGTTCTTCACAGGTGTACAAAAAGTTAGAACTATGTACTACATATACATTCGACTTGCTCATTAAAATTTATTGGCATGTTCCTACTTGTTATTATATAAAGAATAGGTTATATATGTAGATAGGAAGAGGTATTATGCTTATTTGCATTTTCTTATTCCCCCTACAATGCAATCATTGTAGATAGGCAAGTTTAGGCGCTACACTGATGATAATATCATTTACAAATAAACTAAAGTAGGTATCTGAAAAAATATTAATTTAAAAATATAATTATAACTATCCCGTAGGTATTTACAATACGAAACTATCCAGTTCGTTAGCTGCTAGCAAGCGCATCATAAAAATGTAACAAACTACCTCTAAGTTATATAAACATGTTAATAGTGGAAGAATTGAACCAATAAAGTATAAATATTTCATTTGATTCCAGTCAATGTGACTCCCACTTGTAGAATTCTAGCAAAAGAAGTAGAAAATCCGTACCAATTAGAAGTCCTAGCCGTCTTATAAACAAGAATGTACTAGTAATGGTATTACTACATGTGTAACTGCATGCTAGAAGAGCAATAATATTGCTAAGGTCATCTAGATATTTTTTGCCCGTAAAAAGTTGTCCAGTTTAAGGAATGGAAATACAAAGATTAGTTTTACCAGTTGAAAACTACTTTATCTTAATGGGCTAGTGGGCTACTGTAACTTTGCAAGGGATATTCTACACATGACGTTCTATTTAGCTAGAGGTAACCTGACACTGACATTACAAACTTCAGTAGCAGCATTTCTAATGAAACTGCTAATGCAACATATTATATACATTTGTAGTAATGAATATGTATATTCATCTGTGTAGGCATGATAGGATTGCGGCAATAGAAGATCGAAACAAAGACACACTTCGTTTGTAGTCATTTGCATATACTATCTATAATATTATTAGGTATATGCACGTAGAAGTGTTCTTGGGCTTAGGTATGCCGTTTTTATGCAGATAATGCATTCATACTTATAAGAATGATGAATTAGCAAAATGTCCAGTAGGAGATTTACTAGTATATACTTATGTAGTATTTGTGTAGATACGTTTAAATAATATTATATTATGGTACCAATCATCCAGTCTTCGTTTAGATTTGGTTCGCTCAAATTATGTAAAACAAATCTCTATACTTGAGCAACATTGATCTATATATTATAAGCAACTAGAACTACTGACCTATTATAAGTGCGTTAGTTTGCAACATTGATTAAATTTATACCTAACTTATTTTAATTACCAATTTCAGTTATTAATATAACGTAGTTAACAATTTTGACAACAAAATGCTGGCAATTACAAATACCCGACTTATTATCTTTAGTTTAACTATTATTAGCCTTTCAGAGTTGGGTATTGCAGTAAATATTGACAATTTTAAGGAAGGAGAGTGCATTGTCCCAGAAATAGACGAAAGATTCTCACTCAGTTCGGTAAAGTATAAAAAGTAACTTTTAATAATTTTTTAATGCTGAAAATTGCATCTATTGAATGCCAATTGCTTCTAAATCTAAATTGCAAATTACGTGATCCTAATAATAAATTTGGTTAAGTCAAGTGAACAATCTTTTTTATGAATTTGATTTAAGGTATTGTCAAAAGACTGGTACTTTGTGTACTTGAGTAAATATGCTCTGTACAGAAAAACAGCAGCGCTTGTTGATATGAAAGAAGATCAGCTAACAGATTATAATGTGGATCGATCTTGTCAAAGCATTAAACTTTTTGAAAATTCTGGAAGTGTTGTTACTGGATTCGGTGGGAGTCAAAGATTATTAATGGATTACTCATCAGGGGACCCTGGTGTTGTAGAATGGATTTTTAGAAAACCAGATGGAAGTCGTAAGTTGGAAATTAATTTAGTTGCAGAATAATTTATTAGTAAGAGAGTGGGAATGAGTGTGGAGGACTCGGATACAATATCAATCCCCAATATGTGTGAATAGTTGAAATATGTGCTGCTTTTGTTATTGTAAAAATTCTATCCACAGCTAAAAATAATAGATTTGGTATGATGGCTATTACATCCTAATTTCCGTAGCCCATCCAAGTTTTTCTAATACAAACGTTAAATTATTTATGTTGCAGTTGGAGCACGAGGGAAATCTTACATTACATATTTTAGCTACGATGCATCATTTTTTGTCATGGTGGAATGTTGGGAAGACCAGGGCCAGAAATCATTCTCCGTTGTGTCCAGACAACCAGTTTTTGACACTGCTATTAAAACTGTGATTCAAGATCATTTGACAAAATTGGGATTTAATTCCAGGAATTTTCATGAAATGCAACATGAAGATTGTGTTAAGCTACCTTCAGATGAAATAGGAGGTCGAGATCGCGAAAATGGCATATTCAACCCAATAACCAGTTTTTTTGGCATTATTCAAACAAAAATTGCTTTTGTGAGAACACTCGTAGCTACATTTGTGCGGTTGATAACATTTCCATTTCAATTTATTAATCAAACCTTATCAAATATTCGACTGAGATTGTGATTGTGAAATTGTGTGTGGGAAGACAAATGTGCAATTTACTACTTATATAAAAATATTTAGTTTTCTAAGGCAAACACAGCCCCACCAAAATGTCAGTAGCAGTTAATATTATATTCAATAATGCAATAATTAATTAAGGAAAAGATAAATAAATAGGTATTACTGGGACATACATTCCAATCTGTATATACAGTCTTCAATATATATAAGATATATACAATCCAAGTTTTGATATTTAGTTTATTTGGTCAAACTTCACACATATTAGCTAGCAACTGTGAGTGAGATGTTCGCGTTATTGGTGATGTGTATTGTGAGTGTGAATGTGTGGTATGCAAAAATAGATCTTAATTCAATTAATTAATTTAAGTGTCTCGTTGTTAATATTGAGTGAATAACCCTGCTTAACTTATACGATTCCATCGCACAATCATGTCATCTTGGACTTTTACGGTCATTGCTATAATAAAGTCTATACATGGAATCTAGTTAAGGATATAATATATGTATTACTATTTGGTGTAGTATTTACTTGGTGGTTAAATTCATATTCACCCCAGTAAAGCATATTAGGTGCATAATATATTTTTTGTAGAGTTTATATTGTACTATTATATATTGTATGTATAAATATATATCTTAGGCATGACCAGTAATCCAAAACCACATATGATTTACAATTATATTTTTCAGAGAAATTAACAAAGTTATGGGATACCTGTGTAATTTTCCCGAATTTGATAAAGAACGCTTTTTCAATGATGTACGTCACATTAGATTCCTGTGCAAAAAGTGTTGATGTATTGCAAAAGGGCTTTAAAGTGAAATTATACGGAAGCCTTACTTTGCATACATCTTTGAAAAGAGTTAAAAATTCTGCATCAAAATTGTTGAAATTACATAATATGTTTGTTTTCCTGCAAAATTGAAAAAATACAAGTGAGTCCCAATGCTGGTTGATCTCTGTGCCAACGACATATACACGCATAAATATAGATAACACAAATAAATACGCTATTAGTATTATGGAACAAATTTCGCTGATGTAGGTACGGTATAAATTTCTTATCAATAAATTTAAAAGCCAGATCTAGTAATAAAAACAGCTGTATTCGTAAAAACATGTCTGGAAAGCGATTGAATTTAAATATAATTATGTAATTATCAATAATTTTAGTTTTGCTATGAAAATTTTCATAGCAAACGCTTAAGCGTTCAAACATTAAACATACTTGAAAACTAAAACACATTATAATCAGAAGAAGACTGGAAGATAAAGGGCTTAGAATTCAGCTCAGCTCATCTCCATTAATTTGGAGTAGTTAAATTCAATTAGCTTTTCAGTTTGCATTCCTTTAACTGACCTGACCTTGTCCTTACCAATTTGTTGGCAATGGTTTGCAGCTATGCTTTTGGTTGTATTCATATCTTTGTTAGTTGGACGTTTTATTTGTCAACATTCAACGCAGTTTCTTAACCGCAGCTGAGTAAAGGAACACCATTGGGGAAGTACATGGTGGACAACGGCTAAAATATTCATATAGCTTGACATTACACAGTAAGTTAAAATGTTTTGTTTAACTACTTATTCTGGAAATCTGGATAGTTTTAATTAATGGTTTTATTTGATATCGGACCTATCAATTATTTAAACTTTATTATTTTAGATCGAAGGGCAATCTTTTAAGAATGAAATTTTTCACTCTTTGTGCAATTTCCACTGCTCTACTATTCAAATTAAGTTTGACGGAAGTAGCAGCTGAAAGGGAAATAGATCACACAGATCATGATAGTGCAGAAGTGGGTGAAGAAATAACAAGAATTCTTGATAACATACAACAAGGCTATGACAAACGTGTTCGGCCAAACTTCGGAGGACCGCCTGTGACTGTGGGAGTGACGATGTACATTCTCAGTATACCGTCCGTATCCGAAATGGACATGGACTTTACAATGGACATGTACTTTCGTCAAACGTGGAACGATCCTCGTCTTAAATTCGAGGGACCATCAGGAGTCAAAACAATTTCTTTGGGTCCAGACTTCAGCAAGACATTATGGTTACCCGATACATTTTTTCCAAACGAGAAAAGAACTTATTTGCACACTGCCACAAAGCCCAATGAATTTGTTCGAATTTCTGAAAACGGAGATATAATTCGCTCTATTCGATTTACGGTGACTGCATCTTGCCCTATGAACCTCCAGTATTTTCCAATGGACAGCCAAACTTGTAGTCTTGAGATTGAAAGCTATGCGAGCACAATGGCAGATATTCGTTACCAATGGGCCAGGGGATTGCAATCAGTAGGAATTGCACCAGATGTGTCTCTGCCCCGGTTCAAAATTATTGGATACAAACAACAAAATATTACATTTCAATTTCCTTCGGGGAATTATTCTCGTGTGACCTGCGAGATTCACTTTTCGAGAGCATCTGGCTATTACATTATTGGAATTTACATCCCAGCAGCAATTATTGTTATTATTTCCTGGATAACTTTTTGGATTAGTAGGGATGCGGCAACGGCAAGAGTTGCTCTAGGGGTAACTACAGTCTTGATCATGGTGGCAATGTCAATAGCTACGAATGCACTTCTTCCCAAGGTTTTCGTTATCAAAGCAGTTGATATCTACCTTATGTCATGTTTTTCCATGGTATTTGTCACTCTATTACAAAGTGCTACCGTCGGTTATTTGAAGAAACACGTAGAAATGCGACAAAATGCACAGCAAAAGAAATTATCAATACAAAAAGAATCAATGAATGAGAATTGTGAAAATAAGGAAAAACAAACATTGGGGGATAGTAGTACCCTTGATAAACCCCAAGTTGTAGGAAAACTCTACGCCATTAGTCCGTGTCACCTAGATAAAATTTCCCGTGTCCTTTTTCCAGTAATTTTTATCTGTTTTAATATTATTTATTGGCTAGTGTATAAAAGTTATACAGATTATGACACCGACGACTTGATTTTAATGGAATTTGATTAAACTTATATGAAACTGCCCAATGACTCCCCTACTTTCGATTACCATAATTTAATGAACAAAATACTTACATTACATACATCCTTACTGTCACAGCTTTTACTCCCTTTTCCATGGGACGTATGCTTCTATGTCAGTGTAAAATATCCAGGTAACCATGTATAATTAATATTATTATATCCATATATATGTACTAAGATTTGAACATATGAAAATAAATTGTATTGGGAAATAAATTGCCCAATTTATCATAATGGCATTTTTAATATTCAATCAACTTTAACATCCATCGATTTATTGAAATACTCTAAATGCTCCAAATATACATAAAGCAAATATATGGTTGAAAGATTTCCAAAATCAAAATCAAAGTTAAACCCTTTCTTCATCAGATTTTTGAAAACTTCATTCATATCGATATTCATACAAAATGTAAAGCTTTTTTTGCTATTAAATTCGAATAATCATCTGAAAGATCTAGTAGCAATCCAATTGCATTGTCCACAGCCCATTTTGAAAACATAAGTGTGCAAGATGTATCCCATTTAAAAAAATTCCCAATTTGGAATCCTAAAGGTTGGGTGCAGGCATTTAATTTTCTAGTTAAGTACTTATCATTCCTAAAGCGTTTCTTCCAAATTATATTAAAGGAAGAGGACAAATGAAAAGTTTCTGCAATCATTGGTTGTATTTCGAACTGGAGAAAAAGTGCAAAGAGGAGGAAAACAGGAAAGACAATTGTTATTTCTAATGGAGCCTTTTTGTACAGTGCAACGTTGGCATACAAAACTATGGTGAGGAGAATGTTAGTGATAAGAGTAAAAATAGCGAAAGTCCATTTGTGCAGTTTGTTATTTGCATTGTCAATCAGACGGAGAATTTGGTACAATTTAATGGAGAGCAGAAGGTTTGCGCGTTTATGATCATCCTTCGGCAGTATCTCCTTCAACCAGTATTTAATGCGCTGTGTGTAGATGAAATAAATTGTCAAGCCCACCATAAACGTTGACCAATGGTATAAGAATAAAAATATTTGAATAGCAGCTGCTAAGCATTTTACAACAATACCACTTGACATTTCTTCTGGAAAAAAGTCCCATGCAAATCGCTGTACTGGGTCCACATTTTCGAAAAAAGTCATTTGAAAGATGAACAGAATAAATGAAACTCCAGATAAAAGGAGTATTTTGATACACCAGACTATGTTTTTGTCAGATGACCTTTTAACGGCCAAATCTTGTTCCAAATCATGGGCCATACAGAAATCTACAAAATATGATAACACATTATTATGAAACACCATAAATTAATAAACTTATTATTTGTTAAGCTACATTATTTCGTATTTTCGGACAAGTATTTCATTAGTCTTGATGTTTACAACATACTATCTGAACAAATGTATTTCTTTCTTATTTCTTCCTTTTAATATAATTATATATTGGTCTACACTCGAAACTAATAAAGAAAGCAAAACACCCTAGTTTACCACAGTATGAATAAAAAATGAACATAATATATCGCAAAATATGTAATAAATATTGGTAAATACTGAAAATAAATTATCTTTCTTACCGTCCCAATCGTTGTCAAATTTGAAGATTATATTCGGAATGAAAAGTATATCATCGATGTGAAAGAAAAACCGGTAATTAAAATACATTACTAAAGTCCAAAATGAGTAGTAAATTATATAGGCGATAACCCTATATGGAGGAAAACTTGGATCCTTTGGACCAATTCGAACGTAAATCAATCTCCAAGTACACAGCAAAAGCGCACAAGATAAGCAGTAACAACTTATGTAAAACCATACAAAAATTGTCTTGGGCTTCTTTGTTGGCAGTATCGTATTTTCCTTTTCGTCCCAGTAGCAAGGAAGTCCGTAAAAATAAGACGTTATTTTGAAAAAAAGTTTTAACAGTGAATTATATGGCAACATTACCAATTGAGGTGGTAACAAGACTGGTATCGAAATTTCAAGATTATTTGTATTTTAATTAGGTAAATGATTTTACAGTTAATGGAATCCTTGAATTGAAAGTTTATTTTCGACAACAAAGATGAATAATGTTAAATTCGGACTAGTACATTAATTAAAGTTAATGCTTTTTTAACTCTCCAAAGATACCAAATGTGTAACTCGAATAAATATTATTATTGGCTGGGGACGTTTGACGGAAATTCTTAACAGAATGACATTTTCAAGTATACTGTGCTCCAACCAATAAACAATTAACGATTACTATAATTCACAATAGGTCATACTGTACATATTATGTTCAGTATGACAAACAAAAAAAATCACTCAAAATTAATGCGTTTTTTTCATTCCAGGACATTAAAGCACATCATGCATATTTTAGGTTTTTAGTTAAACCAACAACTTTAAGGACGGAGACGAATGTTGATGAATTAAATGAACTTAATTTTAGATGGACGGCACGGCAAACTATTTTACCCTTAATGGTTAAATATTCTTCGCAGAATATTCTTGTTTCAATATTCTAAACTTCAATATAGATTTAGATAAAAATAATTAAAAGGCCAACTTCCAATACCAAACCACGAATCAAGATATTCTACATGTATTTTGCTAATTATATTATTTTAATATTCATTATTATAAATAATTTGCGTCTATTTCCGCGAATAATATAATAACATTAAAATGGTGGGGCTAAATAGCATGTTAATATGTTTTTGCATTCTTTAACTCGTAAAACGATTAGGTACCTATCTTATATTATGCAGTAACTGATTGGTTGATATTGATTCTTTAATTATCTAATTAATGTATTTATCAATTTAAAAAGTAGCATTCCCGAATATACCTACTTAACTTATGTACTAATATGCTGAAAGAAATAAGTTTTAACGTTTCCATTACAGCTTCACATTCTTAATGATTTTGATTTATTGCTTGAAGTTTTGAATACATTGTGTTAACTATTTAAATATTGTATCACCTTTGACTGATTTGAAAATATGAAAATAAATTGGATTGCAAAATAAACTGCCCAATTTATTCTAATGATATTTTGTTCAATCAACGTTAACATCCACCGATTTATTTAATACTCCAATAGGATAATACCTACATTATCAATATACATAAAGCAAACATGGTTGTCCACTTTTCAAAATAAAAGTTAAACTTTTCCTTAATCAGATTTTTGAAAACTTCATAGTGATATTCATACGAAATGCTAAGCTTTTTTGATTATAAATTCGATTAATCATCTGGAAAATCTAGTAGCAGTACAATTGCATTGTCCACAGCCCACAGTGAAAACATAAGTGTGCAAGATGCATCCCATTTAAAAAAATTCCCAATTTGAAATCCTAAAGGTTGGGTGCAGGCATTTAATTTTCTAGTTAAGTACTTATCATTCCTAACACGTTTCTTCCAAATTATATTAAAGGAAGAAGACAACTGAAAAGTTTCGGCAATCATTGTTTGTATTTCGAACTGGAGAAAAAGTGCAAAAAGGAGGAAAACAGGAAAGACAATTGTTATTTCTAATGGAGCCTTTTTGTACAGTGCAACGTTGGCATACAAAACTATGGTGAGGATAATGTTAGTGATAAGAGTAAAAATAGCGTAAGTCCATTTGTTCAATCTGTTATTTTCATTGTCAATCAGACGGAGAATTTGGTACAATTCAATGCAGACCAGAGGGTTTACGCTTTTATTATTATCCTTCGACAGTATCTCCGTCAGCCAATATTGAATGCGCTGTGTGTAGATGAAATTAATTGCCAAGAGTTCCATAAACGTTGACCAAAGATAAAAGAATAAAAATATTAAAATAGCAGCTGCTAAGCATTTTACAAAAATACCACTTGATATTTCTTCTGGAAAAAAGTCCCATGCAAATCGCTGTACTGGGTCCACATTTTCAAAAAAAGTCATTTGAAAGATGAACACAATAAATAGAACTCCAGATAAAAAGAGCATTTTGATACACCAGACTATGTTTTCGTCAGATGACCTTTTAAGGGCCGAATCTTGTTCCAAATCATGAGCCACACAGAAATCTACAAAATATATGAAACATCATAAATTAATAATAATAGTAATAATAGCTTTATTCAATTGTCAAACATTTAAGTTCAAAACTCAAAATTATGAGACCCTCCAATCATACAAGACGATATGAATTAAGCACTCCAGCACTGCTCTTCCCCCACTGACACATTAAATATAAAAATTCTGTAATAAATATCTGTATACCAAATTCCAACAATAATCATCGAATTACAAACCAAATTAATAAAATACACTAAACTACATTACAAAATTACTCGTTAAGCTACATTTTTTCGTATTTTCGGACAAGTATTCCATTAGTGATACTGTCCAGACGGAATATGCGTTTAGTTTAGCTGAAGCAAAAACAAATACAATGATCGTGACAATTGCTCGGCAATTTTATTTTTCAGTTTCCAACCACATACTTGCTTATTATAACATTATCTGAACAATGCATTTATTTCGGGAATAAAATAATAACATTTATCGAATTTGTAACTAGTATTGGTAAATACTGAAAATAAGTTATCTTTCTTACCGTCCCAATCGTTGTCAAATTTGAGGACTACGTTCGCTATGAAAAGTAGATCATCCGTGTGAAAGAATAACCGGTAATTAACACACAATATTAAAGTACAAAATGAGTAGTAAATGGCATAGATGATAACCCTATACGGAGGAAAACTTGGATCCTTTGGACCAATTCGAACGTAAATCAATCTCCAAGTACAGAGTAAAAACGCACAAGATATGCCGTAAAAAATTTATGTAAAACCATATGAACATTGTCTTGGGCTTTTTTGTTGGCAGTATCGTATTTTCCTTTTCGTCCCAGTAGCAAGGAAGTCCGTAAAAATAAGACGTTATTTTGAAAAAAAGTTTTAACAGTGAGTTATATGGTAACATTTCCAATTGAGTTGATAACAAGACTTGTATCGAAATTTCAAGATTATTTGTATTTTAATTAGGTAAATGATTTTACAGCTAGTGGAATCCTTACATTGAAAATTTATTTTCGACAACACAGATAAATATTCGGACTATATATATATATATATCAATTAAATGTACTTGCTTATATTGTAACTCTCCAAAGCTTCCAAATGCGTAACTTGAATAAATACGACAGTGGGCTGGGGATGCTTCACGAATTCTTAACGAATGACATTTTCATACCGTGCTCCAACCAATAATAAATTAGCGATTACTCATGCTCAGTCTTATAGAAATGATCAATAGCGAAAGCAATATTTAAAACTTAAATTCTTTCATGCATATTTTACGTTTAATAGTGCCCAACAACTATAACATTACATGAAATAAACCGTTGTAAACGAATGTAGCAAATCCGTTCAACATTCCGTTTATGGTCAAATCTCACAGTGCCCCAACAAGTTGTGGCATTGTGAGAAAGGCTCACGTAGATGTGGTCCATATATTATGGTTCTGGACAGACAGACACTCCTTTCGCGTAAAGGGGACACGCTACTTAATAATAAAAAATATAGAATCCATGTAATGAACGAAACAAATCAAAATGTAGAATTTTGGCAATCATTGACGGACGGACAGAGGGCATAAAACCATAAAGGAGACAAGCTCCTTAATGACGTTTTTATTATGAAGTTGATATCTGTAACAAAAATCCACGAGAAATTATGAAAAGTAAAGGTTTTTTGTTTGCATAGCAGGACGACGATTCTTCTGTTGCAATTTTAAATATTTCACGTGTATTTTATTATGTAGTTGATATCTGTAACAAAAACCCACGAGAAAGTATCAAAAGTGAAGGTTGTTTGTTGTATAGCATAACGACGATCCCATAAAGCAGAATGATGATTTGTAGTTGCGCGCCTTCCCGAACAGAACCGAGAAGATTGAGTAGAATCCCTACTAGATAGAAAAGAGTTAGATGGCTTTATTATTATGCGATTGTTAGCCAGCGCTTTGGTTGTGTGAATGAGTTGAGAAGATCGAAGATTCCTTGTGTGCTGTTGTGTTGTGTGCATTGGACATGTTTGGACTGGAATAGGGAATCATGCATACTATCTGAGCAGAACTGAAATGTGGAATGTGGAGTGAGTGTAGTGTAGTGTGAGTATAGAGTAGAGGACAGCGGGCATACACAAACAGACTCTAATATTGACATAAAGAGCGAACTATGTTCCCTCTTAATAAACCGTTGTAAACGAATGTAACAAAGAGGGATCCTATACTTTTTATAGTTATTCGAAAAAGATCGAAAAAGTTTGAATTTATTCGAAAAAGTTTGAATTTATTCGAAAAAGTTTGGATTTATTCGGAAAAGTTTGGATTTATTCGGAAAAGTTTGGATTTATTCGGAAAAGTTTGGATTTATTCGGAAAAGTTTGGATTTATTCGAAAAAGTTTGAATTTATTCGGAAAAGTTTGGATTTATTCGAAAAAGTTTGAATTTATTCGGAAAAGTTTTGATTTATTCGAAAAAGTTAGGATTTATTCGAAACTGTTTGAATTTATTCGCACGTTGGTGTTTTGTGCTTTCTTCACGTTGGTTGGTGATTTTGTGCTTTCCTTCACGTTGGTGTTTTGTGCTTTCTTCACGTCGGTTATAGGAGGACATACAGACAGACGTACGTACAGACAGACAGACTTCACTCTTCCCATAGAGAGGAAACAAGTTCCCTCTCAATAATTAAACCACTCAAAATTATATTCTTTTCTTTTTATTCCAGGACATTGCAGCACATCTCATGCATATTTTAGATGGTTATTGAGACTTTACAGCTTTAGGGACGGAAGCGAATGGTTTTAAATGAAATTAACTTAATTTAAAGGTATAAGGTACGGCCCAATTTACCCTTAAATGTTAATCATTCTTCTCGGAATATTCTTGTTTCAATATTATAAACTTCAATAAGTATTTAAATAAAAATTATAAAAGGCCAATATCCAATAACAACAACGAACCAAGATATTGTGTGTGATACTGTGTATTTTATTAATTATCGTATGTAAATATCCATTATTATAAATAATTTGCAATCTACAGTTTAGTATTGTTCCAAGAATTTCTGATTAATGTGTGGAATGGATTTTCAGAAACTGAACCGCTTGCCGATCCACCCATCTATTAAATTTAAATTACTTGCAAAAACAATTGATAGGTTAATTGATATTTATATATAATCCAAGTTTAGTCATTTATTTACTACTGCAGCTGACCCTGCATCTAATTAAAAATTATGAATGTACCATTATAATACGAAGAAAAATAAAACATTTTTGGTTATTTCTGCAACACCTGCAGCTCATCCCTAAAGTTAAGATATTACCATTTACATATTTACATGGTCCACCCAAAAATCGTATTTATCTAATATTGTTTACATTCGTTTTGCGTTTCGTATTGATCAAATTCCTATTTTGTAGTGTGTATTGCTCACTAAGCATTCAGTATAGTGTAGTGTCACAAGCCATTGTAGAAGAAAAATTACTTGAGCAGTGGCAATGGAGACAGCAAACAAACAAGATTGCAATGTCAAATTTAATTTTCAAAGATGTTTCTTCACTTTAAGTCAATGATTTCGATTGGGATAGTCTTTTTATACTAGATGTCAAGAATTTAAAAAATCCAAATAAATATGCTTTTAGCAGTAAATGATTCTCATTGTATTTGTTGTGAAAGATGGAATGGAGGAAATTAATATGTGTTCATTTGCCAATTATTGAGAGAGAACATAGTTCACTCTCTATGGGAATATTGGAGTCTGTCTGTCCGTCCGTCTGTATGTCATCAGTAGTAGTTAGCAAGGGGTTCTCGATTAATTCCACCCGACACCTCTCAGTAGTAGGAGGCAAGATGTTCTCGATTAATTCCCGCCGACACAAAACTAACCAAGTTTCAGTTACACCTCTCATCAGTAGTAAGAGTCAAGACGTTCAACATGTTCAACATTGATTCCTACCAAGTTACTTTTTCGAATAGATTCAAACTTTTTCGACAAGACTCAAAATTTTTCGAATAGATTTAATTTTTTTCGAATATATTCAAACTTTTTCGAATAGATCTAGACTTTTTCGAATAAATTCAAACATTTTCGAATACATTCAAATTTTTTCGAATACATTCAAACTTTTTCGAATAGATTCAAACTGTTGCGAATAATTTTCAACCTTTTAGGTTCCCTTTCGGTTACATTCGTTTAAAACGGTTTATTTTACCATGTGTTTACCACGGAAAACAATGCTTGTTGAGGAGCTTGCCCCTGTATGCAAATGGTTTGTCAGTCTGTCTGATAGCGGTGTAACTCAAAAACGGTTTCAGATATCGACTTCAAATTTTCAGGGTATCCTATTGAGGTTCTTTCGGTGACACCATTGATGGGGTCAATCGGACCAACGCCCTAGGAGTTATGACCCCGCCCCCCATTTTTTGAAATTGCAACATATGGTAAATGAGGTATCGTTCG
>JAQFYC010005314.1:0-14715 GCA_034694165.1 Tomocerus mixtus
CGTTTTTTTACCATCCCTAACATCGCAAAAAACAACTGTCTGCATTAGAGCACCTTACACAGGGAATTACCCTAAATATAAAGTCCAATACGTGTAGGTATTCATTTCTTTGGATCCTTTCTTTCTCTACCTCGATTTTTTAAATGCCGGACTTGAAAAACACGCCGCAGCCAGAGCGTGCAGCCTCGTATAGTAATCTTCCGTTATCTCTTAATCCTCCTTGGTATTTTAGACATATAGGTATGTAGTGATAAATAATAGCTTACTCAAGAGTCTTAGAAACTTTATCCACTATGCACTTTTGCCTTGTTGAAGTAATTACTTGTTGAAAAATACCAAAAGATGTGTAAATAAAACTTTCATCCATTTAATAGTTTCCTATCTAGGAATAAATTTTTCCACAGCTTGAAATCTGTATTTTCTTGCAATCCTAGTACAATGTTTTTGCCTTGAATTTTAAATAAACATTTCGACATCCTACAGTTTTTGACAGATGTATAAATAAATAAGCTGAATTTGGAAATGTCTGCCAGACTTTTGTTACACAATTGCTCCCTGTTCCCCGCTAGGTTTAAGATGAACGAAGAAAGTGCCTACACACTGTAGTTGTTACAAGATAGGTATTACTGTAGGTTATATTTGTAGTAACGTGTTTCCTAAAAGTACGTAACCTGGAAGTTCTTTTTCACCTGTGTCATATCTGTATAGTCATAGGTTAGGCTGGGAACATACAGTACATGTAGAGGTTTTCGTATTGAATATTGAATCAAATTCTGAGAAGTAGAACAGAGAAGAAAACCTTTCGTAGGTAAATAGAGCAGCTATGTAATATAAAATGTACTTGTATTGTAATAGATCTCCAATAGCAATACCTACATACTTTTTACATTTTCCCCTTGTTTGAGTACCGTTTGTGTTCTCAATTCAAAGTGGGCTGAGCTCAGCTTCTTAAAAGTTGTGTTTGTTATTTTCCACTTATATTCCAGCCTTTTACCAATACAAACTCTAATGCTCTTAAATGAGATCAGAGAGAAAGTAGAGAAATTGATGGAAATTGTTTGTCACTTAAAGCCGAAGAAAGGAGAAACTAATGTAACAGTTTGAACACTTTGTGAACCAGTTTTTTTCTTCCCATCTTATAGATTATATGTTTTCTCGCCATTTATGTGTACATATATACAGTAAACAGGAGTAATAGACTCAGGGCCACCTGCCAGCCTCTTACAATCAAAAGCCATGTTTGCAAATGGACAAAAGTTTCGTGAAGTTTCTGTCGTTCTTGAGATTATTTCTGACACGACTTGACTAGATGCTATGATTGTGTTAGTACAGAATATTTATACGAATTACGTATATCTACGTGTGCACAATCGACTTTCTCCCAAAATAACACTCCTTAGCAGTCATTAATATCATTACACGTCTTGATAAACAATCTTTTATGAAAGCTAAATAACAATTTTTCTTCTGGGGCATATTATTCAATGTAATATTATAGGATTGTTGTTTATACTTACATTTTTCTCAATAAAATTAATAGTAAAATCTGTTGCTAGTAAAAATAATTTATAGACACCAGGAAAAATTGCGTAAGAAATCGAATGTAGGCTGCTGAGAGACTCTGACAATAATATAGTATAAATAGCTTCTGAGAAATCACATTGGTATAAAATAGTAGAATGAATAAAAGGGGGTCATTTCATATTCAAAGGATTTATTGTTAGAATTAAGTGCACAATTCAATCATGGTATTATTATACTGTGTAAGTACATATTACGTGTGTAATAATTTATGTATGTATCGGAAATACAAAATACTAATGTTTACCTAAGATTTAATTTCCTAGTAAACAATTTTCGAGAGTACGCGTACCTGCTGTGATTGTAGTACAACAGTCAAAAGACCTATGTAGGTAATTCTAAGACAAATTCATATTTCCTTGAAAATGATAATGCAATTGGCTAAAAGTACAGCGCAGTCTACCCACCAAGGAAATTCATTTTATTCTCTTTCAACAATTCAATTCGTGAGCAATCACAGTGTAAAGAATAAAGTAAAGTAAGCAAACAAGGACACGCACAAAGCAGTACTATAAATACAAAGTTATATTATAGGGCAAGGGTTACACTTCTTTATGTTTATATCGACTCAATTTCCACAAAACTACTTGGATGTATGTAAAAAGAATTTTCGCTGAGATAAATATATCACTCCAACGAAATTAGTTGCCGGGATATAATAAATACACGGAATAATGACACATATCATTAGGATAATAATAAATTGTTAATTGAGCTAAATTTATGTGTAAATGGAGAACCCAGATTAAAACAAATAGGGAAAATGGCGATAAACATGAATAACCGTTTTCAAAAATTCCATTTTTTAGTTGCCAATATTTCCTTGAAAGTACTTCCACACAATTTTTTGTACTATTTTAAGAGCATGAGTATAAATATGATAATTAGGTTTTATAAATTCTTAATTCCTAAGTAAATATAATGGATTCTGTGAACTGAAATTGTACATAGATGCTTTTGCTTAAAGCACATTGATTGAAAGTGCAGTCAGTGAACTGTGGATCTATCAAATGCAGTTCCAGGATAAGGAAATTCACTTTAAAATTGCCTTATTTGTTTTGCCCTTTAGAGGTAATCTACTATAATGTACATATATTATATTATAGCTAAATCTTGTCTAAATTGTTCCTAGCAATAGATACATTCGTAGAATTGAAGTTAGTTACCTGTAATTTCCAACTTTGAACATATTATCTGTATTGCTTTCATAAAAGCTTACACGAACACAATTTCCATAATTTGGTGGTGTCTGATTAGTCTCATGCATCCGACAATAATATAATGTACAATACTGCGTATACTAGTCACTAGTTGCTACATATTATGGGCAATAATCGCATTTACATGCAAAATACTTAGGAAATCTCTATTAAAATTAACAAAGCATGAAAATGTAATCATTGAATTATTAAAATGATCTTTAATTAACTATTTATTTGGGATTTGGAATCTTTTTACCTCCGACTCTTCTCACTTCGTTTCTCTGCATTTCGACTCTTATAACTTCGATTAGTTAAGTAAATTAGTAAATCCGTACAGTAGAGTAAAGCCAAGAAAATTTCTTATAAAGACACTGTATGTAATAATACGTATATTTATGAAATAAATTAATATAAGTTTTGGTCCTGAATACCTTAGCGCTAATGTCTAACGAATATTTTTTTCTTACAGTCACATTTCCCCAAGGAGACATATTTCTTAAATCTGGAGGAACTTTGGAAGTGTTCTGCACCCTCAACCTGACCCACCCGAAGGCCAAAGGCTATAATGCCAGTAACATTGAATTTTCATTCAAGCAACATGAGATTCCTAGCGAACTGATTCAGAAAACGGTATTGAATGAGACGACTGCCATGTTACGTGTAGAGAACATGAATGCGTCGTCACCAAAACTTGACTGTGAGATTCCAAGGTCAAATGGTCATCCGATTCCCATCTGCGAGAACCGAATAGATGTTGGATGTAAGTGTCTTCCATTTATTTTATTACTTTTACTGTACTTCAAATAAAAATTCTATAAACTCTATACATTCGTACATACGTATGCTGCACTTACTTACAAATGCACATACGTAAGTATAAAGTAAAGTAAGTAGCCCAAAGAAATATAATCTGGACCCTCGCTTGATTCGACTAGCAGTTCTTATCAAAAGCAAAGAAAATTGAAAAAAGTGTAAAGAAATCGTAGATAAATAATAAATGTTACTCTTAGAAGATCACTAAAAGTTAAGTAAAGCAAAGCACAAACTACTCTTCAACTTTTTTAGTACTTGCTAACTTTTCCTTTGCAGTAATGTTCGTATACAATTTATTTGAACTATATCATGCAACAACCTTTTTCATAAGATACATAAACTATTTGTATATTTGCTTTACAAACAATCAGTACCTTGCAAAGTTGAGTATTACCTATGTCAATAATTTTATTTTTAAAAATATAATTAACAAAAAACAAAGCGCGCGTCTAATTGCATAGCATATTGTCCATTACATAATATGTACAATATACTTTACTCACTCTGTAAATGCCACTGTCTTCATAGATTCTGGCGACATATGTAATCTTTAGTCAATCATTTAATAATATGTATGTGACTATATAAATAGATTCAAACGTATATAATGTATGAAGATAGAGAAAAACGATTGTATAGTTCCGACTTATATAAAGCAGATTAAAAATTGCTTAAGCAGTCATAGCTGCTGAATATAACCTATTTATTAATATCAGTTACAAATATAAAATAGGATGAACAGTAGTATTAAATTTATTCTAACTGCTTTTACTCAATTGCATAGTATTATTATACAAATTACTTAAATTCAGAGGAAAACCAAACTCAATTTGAGTTCAGCGAAAACAAACAGTTTCTGAGGTGTGACGCATGGCGTTTACAATTCTCAGCAGATCTCAAAATTCAAGAATTATATTAAAGTGAATCTTGTCTGGATCTCATAAGAAGAAAGTATTGTGGTGTGGCACAAAGGCGACAGCATTTAAGACCATTTCTATTTATAAGGCATGTAAATATTATAGTATTTAAAATATCTACCTGTAGAAAGATGTGGAATTGTAATTTCCTATTGACAATAATCAATTTTGAGATATTCTGGTAAAGTTCTGAGGACAAATTCTAGTAAAATGTTTCCATTTCCAGGTTAACAATATATTTATATTCATTTTACATGCTATATGTATATTTGTATGATGTACACTGTACAACTACAAAAAAACGTAATAAGAAAGGTGTATCAATTATATTATATAACATTAGCTACATACTACCTACGTGGTGTGGTGTGGGTGGTTAGTAGTAATGTTTATTGTTAATTTAACTTCAGAGACTTTGTATACTTAGTGTTATACCTACCGACCTAATTGTAAGGCAAACAGCCAATAATGTATGTATGTTTGGGCTTCCAAGAAGAGTAGGATAATAAATAATGTTATCGCACAGACACTTGTATTAACCAAATCAGGGCAAAACAGATAGTGGCTACAAGTCGCTCAGTCAGTGACAATACTACATAATACTTATGCATAGTAGGCCTATTTAGTACATCCCAAGAGGAAGTGATATGTTGTGAATGGATAAGCTCTAGATTAATCAATCAATACGATTTGACCTTTTCGCAACAATATTTTACTTGGGAAGGTGTAGAGATTTCTCTTCGTGTTGTATGTATAGTATATTGTGCAATTCATTTTTTTGCATTATTGGTTTCTTTATAGTTAAGGATTCAATTTGGGATAAGCTACACATCCAATTTTATTTAAGTGCCTATAGCGGTTTAAGGTACTTTCCTTAATCGCCCCTTTCCTCTGTCACCAAGAATAAATGTCGGGAACTTGTATGAATTGCGTTGGGAATTGCGTATTTTATGTGGACAAGAAAGGTTAAACTCAAATGCTATCTAAATTGTACTAAATTTCAATTTTGGATGTACATAGTTTCCCCTTATTCTATTCAGCTAAAGGGAAATAGTTACGTTGACAGACATTATGGGGAGTAAAGGACGATGTTACATAAAATGGAATTTCGACAGGATAAATAAATTCTTGAATGTTGAATCGGAATGCCGTGTAATCGGAATACATAGGTACTTATACCTACATCAACAATAATACAGGGTCGCTCTTCTCACTTATAGGAATATTTTTTCATGAAACGTTTTCACAGCTAAATTAGGTATGGCAAGACTATTTGATAAGTGAAAGATTGTATAGTTGGACAGTAATAATGCAGGGAAAAAGATTCCATTAAATATTTTTTGTAGTAGGTAATCAATGTTTTTTAAAGTTTAAGTATGGCCACTTCAGTAGACAAAATTAGATAGATTTGCAGAATTGTGTGGTGAAAGGAATAGGAAAGGGAAATGGAATGAACAATGACCCGGTATTATAGTGTGTACATATTTCTGTGTACTGGCCTCGGCTGCGTTGCGTTGGTGTTACTTTGGAACACTATGCTACGATTGAGTACTATGACTACTAAGATATCAAGTTGTACTTGCAATACGGTGCCCAGCATTAGTTAAACTAAATACAACACAATACAATTCATTATATTGCATAGGTATGAGATAGAGCCCGAAGAGTCGGACGTCGGGCGGAATTGAACTGGAAGAGCGAGCCAAGCGGAGTTCAGTCTACGGCAATAATATATAGAGACGTGGATGTGGAGGACATGGACATAAGCAGTCAGATGATAAAGAAAAGTAAATAATGTAGAGAGCATAGGATCCAGAAGTAAAGTGTTTGTCCATCCGTCCGCCTATTATGGAAGTAGTGGAGTTAGACATAAATAAGTAGCAAAGGCCGTTAAATATAATAGGACGGACGACATGAATTCGGGCATTAGAGATATAATACATACTTTACCTCCACTACTCGGTCCAGAAAGTAAACTTAACTTACCTACCTATCTACATACCTAACTGTGAAAGTGGGACTCTGTAGTCTGTAGGGTATAGATATTATCAGATTCAGAAGCAATGCTTTGCTTGGGTTGGATAATATTCATCCAATCCAGAACCCGAACGAGAACCAGCAGCTTTTATACATAAATGCGTAGTAAAGGTATACGGGCACCTATAATAGATATAAATATTATGGGATACATAATAGTGTGTGTAGTGAATGGTGATGGTTAGTGTGTATGTTAGGAGTGAGAGTATAATGGCAGAAGGATGCCAGGGCGGATGCTTTATTTTCAGTGTCTGTGGAAAAGTAATGCCCGCTTTTACCTCGTTCATGATCATCACATCACTACTGGGTTCCTCTTAGCTATGATTCTTCCTCGATTCCCAGAACTTTAGCTTGGCCGACTGACATGAGTTGACTGACTGTGAC
The DNA here is from genome assembly GCA_034694165.1 of Tomocerus mixtus. Lineage (NCBI taxonomy): Eukaryota > Metazoa > Arthropoda > Collembola > Entomobryomorpha > Tomoceridae > Tomocerus > Tomocerus mixtus. The sequence continues at coordinate 6,935 of JAQFYC010005314.1, forward strand.
TGTGACTGACTGCGCTAAATATCTGATAGTAAGTAAGTAATAAGTACTGCAGGAGTCGCCTTTGCTATATTATCTCCTATACATAACGTTACTACTGATACGATGGCAAATCTACAATATAGTTCTAAGGATTTATCCTCCAAAACAGCTAAATGTATCTAGTGAAAGAATCTTCTATTTTCTATAGGCTATAATGTACAGAGCTGTTGCTGTATTTCTATTGAATTTATTGTAAATGTTCCAATACAGTTCATCCTTAAAGATCAGAAGACGGATATGCAATCCAAAAAATATTATATATAATATTAATTAATATTTTACCAATCAAATAAATCAGCAAATTGATTTTTTAATGTTTCGTATGCCTGAAAGTAGTCGACATTTTAAAAGCATTCAAATATGTAGTAGTAAATTAATTTTCAAAATTAATGGCACATATAAATATTATTTTTTAACTATAAAGAAGCTTACCATCCGAACTTTGAGTACAGTACGTGTACTGTACTGTGTTAATAAATGCATATAAATATCATCGATGATCTCTATATAATAATATCTAGGCTAGATTGCCTCTATCTGGACTGTTATATAGTTTCTCAACATTTATTACCTAAGGTATAAGAAGGATTGTGAGCTCTGATGTGAAGATGTGATTTAGGTGCTCATATGTAGTACATAATGGCAAAACTCAAATATGAATGTTCAGTTGTACTATTTGTATAGCTACTTACATTCATGTCATGCTATATATAACAGACAACCAAAGAAATCTTCCAAATCATGAGTCAAATTATTTTCAGTTCAGTGATTTCGAGCAAATGCAAAAATTCAATGAACTTTGAAGATAGCTATACTATACCATTTCACAGACTTCACAGACGCATACACTTCGATTCCCGACGACCAGTAGTTTGCTGTTAAACTGTTTACTTACTTAGTCCCTAATGTAGTATGCATTGTATTTTGGTGACATATAGTCATAAATGCCCATTTTTACAAACTATTTAAAATGTGGAAACTACTTGGTTAAAAAATAGCTAATTGAATTAAAAGTGATTTAAGCATATATAAAATTCAATATAAATACTATTGTCATAGGTAAAGAATAAGTATGTAGTATGTTACACGATTTTATATGGAGAATTTCTTTTATTTTCGCTGAGGAATTCCATGAATTTTACAATTTTCTGTGCAATTTTAGACATATTTTGTTTCCCAGTACTATATAAGTAGGAAGAATTTAGTATGGGCGTTTAGTAAAACGAAACTTGTATTTTACATGGCATGCACATGCAAACAAAGATAAATATATATAGTTTATACCACATTCGTTTCGAAATATAAATACTAAAGGAAGTGCAACTCTATTATATCTGAGCAATATTAAAGTTCACAAAGAATAAAAGTAGTACGAAATACATAACTTGTTTAGATGTGGGTACCAAAAAGGTTTCCATTCCTGTGTTACATACGTACAAAAGAGTTTCTAGTTTCTATACGTATCGATCGATGTACATCTACCATTTTCTGCAATTTTGAACTCTGGAGAGATTCCTAATGTTTTATACAATCGTGTGGATCTGTTATTGTATTTCATGCTACAATATACCATTCGATTCTATAAACGTGTAGCTCTTCCAATTTGCTAAATGCTGCTTGCTAATAAAATTGACTTAAAACTTTAGTATAGACTTTGGAGAGGTCTAGAGATCTGTAGGGACGTATAAATTCGCATCAGATCTAACGCTAAGTTAAAATATAAGGTAACACAAATTGACTTCACATACAATTCCTATCACAAAATCATGCAACGTTAATACTTAGCCCGTAGTTTTTGGTATGTAAAAGTACATTGAAGAGTAGTTTTGACTTTTTCCTTTGACGTTTACTAGCAATTTTGAGATTATATATAAGTAGTAGATATAGCTACCTTTAAATACTAGGAGTCATTGTAATAAGAACAAAATTTTATTTCAAACCAATTAAACACATTACAATAATAATTGTACTGTAAAATGTATGTGGATCAATAATTCTTTCAATAACCGGGCCATTTGTTATAATAATGGAACGGGAATGTTTCGTCTGGGGTGTAATCAATAACAGATTTTTTCGGTAAGCCAGTGGAAGCATTTGATTCGATTATATAAGTCTTGTGCTGTAGCAATTAATTTTTATAATTACAGAGAAAATTATATGTACGTAATTAAAATACTAATTAATAAGCACATTGTTCAAATACAATAAGTAAAAGAACCAAATAAACAACGTAGTTTTCTATTTTTAATTATTGCAATCATTATTTGCTCTTTGCTGGCGAATTATGTACAGATATGTATGCCACATGCCTACTTCTTATGGTGTATGCTTCAGCTTATAACATCAAGGGTAACTGATAATTTTGCTGTTTTGAATTGAAACTTGAAAGAGATTCTGGTGTGGCGTCGCGTCTGGATTATATACTTAAATATACACATAAGACATATAGAAGTATATATTATATATGTTTAGAAATGTAAATGTAATAAATATTTGAATTTAGAACGGTAGGTAGGGTAGTGGAGAATTTACCATCTCATGCATTAATAACGTGCACGTGGAGGAAACATAGGTACACCTCAACTTCCTCCACAGATGTTTTGTTTGATATATTATTTTATAAACACTCGTCTATAATACTCTCGTAGGTTACGTACAATATGCTACTATTTATGTAAAACTTTAATTAAAAGTACTTTCTTTCGTAAGATTTATAATTTCCTCTTCGGGCATGTTTTTCATTGCCTACAGTAATTTGAAATGGGTAAATACTCTTATTAGTAAGTACACCTATATGTAAAAATGATTGTATGTAATGCATAGAGATTGTAATTGTCACGTTTTAATTTTTATTCACAGTTATTCCTCTGGAAGTTGATAATTTCCGCTGTATCGCAAAAGACTGGCGGAGTATCAGATGCACCTGGGACCCACCGTACAATCCAGTTGCCACTACGTACAAACTCTACCATCTTTTTAAAGGGTAAGTCCATAATATTTAATAATAATAAAAGCAGAAATAAATTAGATAATAATAAGTTAATGTCCGTTTTCACAATAAATGAGTGTGAAGAGAAAGAGATCAGATTACTAATACTATAAGCCAGTTTGGAGATACCTAAATCACAGTACTCGCACAAGAGTATTTGTATTTACACTTACATAACACACAAAGAGGCAGATTTTAATAAACGCACTTCCCATTCTCTTGTGCAACCCTACTCTTCTGTTCTGGAGATCTGTAGGCTAAACATTTACAATTTAATAAGAAGCTCTCTCTCTCTATTTGTTCTAGACAAAGCTTGCAAACCTTTGAAGTATTAGTAAACATGGTAGATAGCTTATCTTGTGTAACATACAAGTTATACGTAGGTAGAAGTGACATAGTGTATAATATAATATGATTCGGAGTTATGCTATATCTTTATGCCTTAGCGATCCTTCGTTCTGGATTAATTTCCGTTGCACATGTAATATCTTCCTCTCCCTTACAGCTTCATTTTCTTATTTCCTTCATCTGTTTGCATGAGCGAACATCACAGCGCAGCGTCTTCTAAATCTACATACCTTAATAACCAACCACCTCCACTCTCTGAACGCAATTTTCTACGTTATTATCAAAGTATCAAACTCTTTCGTAGCAATTACAGATATTATCACAACTAACGACTAAGTGGGCGTTTTTCCACACCCACAAGTATAAACATTTCGTAAACAGATCACATACAGATAGTAGTTTTTAAACAAAATGCGTTTCAGATTCAGTAGAAAATTTTGCTACACTTTGTCTCTAAGATGTTATAAATTAGAAAATGATTCCTAGCATACTAAAGGAAAATATAACGCTGGCAAATTTTTCCATCAATATTTCTAAGATAATACTCAATTGGTTTACTCCAGTTTTCTTTCATTTTTCTAATTTTTTCATATCGTAATAAGACCATCTTATCACAACACATAACATGTTTTTCTTTTGTCTAATTGTACTTTCATTGATAATTCCATGTTCTATGTATTATTTATATGGATTTTTGTGTTATTATAATTAGGTGGATGTAAAAAGAATCTCTTTATATAATATCCATCGCATGTCTATGGACTCCTTGTTTTGCTTTGCTTTTTTTGTTTTAATGCTCCATTATATATTTTGTTTTCTATAATGTAATATGAGACTTGTCATGCATAAGAAGCAACTTGGAGCTCATCATTAATTTTTCTGAAGGCATTGTTTGTTATCTCTACAAAGATGCCTATTATGTATTCGCCTTAGTAAATATTAGCAGTAAGGTTAACAGTAAAGTTATAACTAAAATCGTTGGCTCACAATTTATTTATATTTCCAGGCATATAATACATATTATGCAACGATATTATATTCAGCAACTGAGAAAAATACTATTTCTTCTCAGAATTTTCCACTCTTGTGTACCTTCGTATTGTTTACTTTTCACGTGGATAACCTCTGCCTCCGCCGGTCTCTTATTTTCTTCTAGGGATATTACATTGATTATGTCTTCTTGCGTAAGCGCAACAAATATTTTGGGACTATTGTTTATTTAGCCCACGTCATTTGAATACATAACATAGATAATAGTTTGCAAAGGAACTTCTAATATTATACTTACACAATGCAATATTTTGAAATGTAATGTAATGCAATGGTTTTATTCTGTCACAACTTTGTTCAATAATACACTGGGCATCACTGGTTTCCAACAATATTTTTCACAATATTATAGATATTTGAGAATGAACATAAATATAAGAGATCGCTTGCAGAAAAAAGGTGGATACAACGCAATTGATGATTAGACGTGAGTAATTTGACTAGGATTTTTTTTGTAAACTGAAACTCCATTTACCAAATGGTTCCTTATGCAAAAAATTAATAGATAGTCTACGAAGAAAGCTTTCTTAAATTTTCTCCTGCTTTCTAGAATCTAAAGAAAGCCCACAGATACGTTTTAGTTACGCTGTGTTAGGATATAACGAGTATTTTATTTATGTTACATAGCATAGTGAAATTATATCTGTCTGTGTTGTTTTCATAAATAGATATATGTAGTATTTACGTTGCTAGTGAAATTATTTACAAATTAGCATACCGTACTTTTTAAATTGTTTACCTGTAGCTTATTTATTTCCTAAATACTTATCGTTGGTTTTTACCTTAGGTGTTATGAGAATATTAAGTTTATATATAGTATTTAATATCATTGAGCTATTAATTCAAGACACCTGAGAATTCATGAGTAAATTAGAGTCACGAAATTTCATACAATGGAAGATTTATTTTTAACGCTCCGGTATATAGGGGCAAAATATGGTAAAATACGGTGAAATTGTTACGCTTAGTAAGAAGTAAAGTAGGAAACAATGACAAATTTAATAAGAAGCTCCAAGTAAATACTAGATGTAGTAGGTATATGTATAAACAGTATCTTATTACATTCTTTGACAGGGAGATTTGATATCTAAAGAAAACTAACGACTAGAGTTTTCACTGTCTATCTACATACCTATGTGAAAATTCTTACTTTACTTTGCATAATAATATTCAGATTTTATTCCCAAATGTTACGTTGCCTTACCTTAGTTTACATTATGCGTACTTATAGTACAGTAGAAGTTTGTTAAAACATTTCCCATTTGCCTTGCCTAACGAGCTATAAACTAAACATTTCGGGTATATATGTAGTATGCATATAGGCAAATGTACCTTGTATTTAATTTCAAGGTACCTGACTACGAAACAAACTCACAGCTCACGTTTACAGTTTACAGGAATTACTATAGGCATTCCTCCAGACGGAAACATACATAACATATGTACCTACAGACAGGGAGAAAGGCGAGCTCCTTTCCTTTGCTTTCACTTACATACAATTTTGTTCTCAGTTTTCATTCTGACATGACACGGCGACGCAATTCAATGCAAACCATCTTTATTAAATATTGTACGTATGTACTAGTTCTCCTTGCAACAGGAATACTTTTCTCTCAGTAATAGCAATGATATGATGGATGGAATGGGAGAGTCCTATTTCTGTGTTGTGTTATGTGCTATATATGTTCTGTTGCTGACTTCACTCAGTCCAATCACCTACAAACAATTGCAGTCCTATACACAAATGCATACTACATACGCCATCCTGTCCTATATAATATCATAACAGAACCTTCCATTAAATCCACTCTCTTTGTTTACATTACAAAGATACTAGGGCAGTTACTATTTGAAACATACATGCTTCCCAATTTACTTACCAATTCGCCTTGGGTTTACTTTAGACTCCAATACAGGGCTTTTCAAAATAATCCGATCCTTGGGCTTTAGTTTATCCATTGAGAAGCAAAGTCAGGATTAAATTCTTGTCTTGCGCTAAAAACTTGCGCCCTAAAGTATTTAGAATAAAAATGCAGTCACTTAACATACAGATTCGTATTTGTAAATATTCGTAAATACAGGTATGGTACTGGTATGGACCTAGAAAGTTGGCAGTGGTGACATAGCATTGCCAATATTTTGTATAACGCTGTATGAATATTACATCTGTGAAATATCTTTTTCTATACAAGTATGCTCATAACTATATAACAAAGGAAAATGCCAGTTTACTTATGTAAAAAAAATAGATTTTATTGTATTATCTGTTGTATATGAAAGTGCAATATGACCGAGATAACTATAGATTGACTTTCATTACAATATAGACTTTTAATTACAGTTAATTAGTTAATTATTATTACAGACAATTTAGGATCAACTCATGTCTACAAACACATGGACCAGAATCAAGAGCTACCGCTCACAGACATCTTATACGATTTAGGAAACACAATTAGTATAACTTGAGACTAAACATAAGCACTGAACTGAGATGTCTCACATACACTACACTCCTCCACACTATTTAGAAACTACTATAATTTAGACGATCGGGGGCTTTCTTTTGCCGCTGCGGACGACTTCCGGGGCCCGGGTCTATCAGAGGAACTTCTACATTTTCTTCTGCAACTTCTTGAAATCTGATAGGACTAGGACCTACAGACGACGGGGTTGATGGGGCACTTCCTTGTTCCCCCTTTACGGGTGTTGTTGTTGCTGAATGAAATGGAGTTGATTTTTGGGGACTGGACGGTGGACTCGATGGAGATGGGATGCTCTCCGCCACTTCCCCCGACAAAATATGGTCCACATGACGCTTCATAATTTTGTCTTGAACTACCACCTCGTAGGAAACAGGACCAACAGGGCGATGAATTGTTCCTAGAGACCACTTCGGGTTATCCTTTGAAAAGGTCTGAACCCAAACGGGTTGTCCGTCACGGAACTCGCGAAATGGAGACTTTCCTTTGAAACTTTCTTGCTGGAGTTCTTGTTTGATACGGACATTGGAACGGACATCAGGACGAAGTAAATCCATTAAGGTTTTTGCTTTACTCTTCAAAATTAATTCTGATGGTGACACACCAGTGGTTGAATGAGGATTCGTTCTGTAATTTAACAAAAAGTCACACAAATACAAGTTAACATCACTTTTTCCACATCGTTTCATCGAATTTTTGAACGAGCGGATAAAACGTTCAGCTTCCCCATTACTTCTGGGGTGGTAGACACTACTTGTTGAATGACGAACACCGTTATTCACACAAAAATCTTCGAATTCCTTAGAAACTAGTTGTGGGCCGTTGTCGGACACTATAGTTTCTGGAATTCCAAATCTGGAGAAAGTCTCACG
>JAQFYC010005315.1:0-14713 GCA_034694165.1 Tomocerus mixtus
TTACTATAATTTGGGGTAAAGTAACAATAAATATTGGGGTAAAGTAATTATTTTTGGGGTGCCATTAAATATAAGCCGTTTATACCTTCATAAGAGTGCCTATCTAGATCTACTATGTATACTGCCAATACAAGTCAGTTAGGGCAAGCATATCACAGTTGGGGGTTGTTGCCAAAAGAATAATCAAAGAAAATATCCAAAAATACAATAAATCTTATTAATCTAATTTATTTTATATAATACAGAGTGCCGCTTTTAAAAGGACATGTGTATTTAGATAGGGAGTATACAAAAGGTGTCACAGTGACCTAACTACGTATTGATAACCCGACATTTTATACACCATTCGAAAGCTCAACTCAATACAATTCAATTAAACTTGGTTTCATCAAAATTGATAGATAGTTAATGGGTCAAAGGTCAGATTGAAAGTTAAAAAAGTCGATTTTTTATTTTTGATGCCCAATCTGACCTTTGACCCATCAAATATCGACCGATTTTGACGAAACCAAGTTTAATTGAATTGCATTAAGTTGAACTTTCGAATGGTGTATAAAATGTTGGGTTGTCAATACGTAGTTAGGTCACTGTGACACCTTTTATATACTCCCTATCTAAATACACATGTCTTTTTAAAAGCGGGACCCTGTATAATCTAATTTAGTACTTTTAGATTTAAATTGCTAGCATGTAAATTTTATTTGATAGTGTCCATTTTACATATTTTATGTTGCGTTGAAAAAATTGTATTCAAAGTTATTGATTGGGCCGATTAATTGTAACAATTTGCATTTTTGATCTTAAATATTGCTACTTGTGCATGCACTACATATTTACACGTGTATATTTAGCCTAATTGAGAAGAAGTGATAATGTATTTGATCTAATTATTTTTCAACACACTTATTAAACCCATAGCTTAAGTAGCAATTACATTACAGTACTACTAAGGAATTCATTAATCATAATTTAAAACGCGTAATGAGTTAATTTTGCTTCGCATGCAACAAATATGTCTCATTACATTACGCCCACTCAAAACATCAACCATGCTTTAAAAAATTAGCCTTCATGTACAGCAAAAACTGTTTGCTAATTTCTGTCTTTAAGTCTCAACGTTGAATTTCTAGGTACGAACCTGCCTTGTATTGCATTGGAGGTAAAATAATTGGAAAAGTTCCGGAAATAGTTAGTGAAATAAAGAATGACATAAATAGATAGGAAAGGAATACTACAGAGGACTGGGGCATGGGCATGGCACTCAATCGACTACATAACTAGCAGATAAAGATAACAGAAAGACAAGGGAAGATAGATGCTTACATATTACAGAAATTATCTTCGTCTTCACTTCTGTGTCGGTTTAGTTTACAAAAGTAGATCTAAACTCTAAACTACTGTGTAACTAGACTTATAACAGTACATAGTACATACTACACATTACACATGCATACATATACATATTCTATAAAGTTTTGGTTCAGTTGGTGTGAACTGGGAAGTGAAAGACTATCCTCACTCAGGAACAGCATGAAACGTTGAATATCCTTGTAAGTAGTGTAAGTAGTAGTATCTGTATGTTTATTAAATATGCAACTATCAGATAACTAATGTAAAAGTGAGACTATGACTCTAGTTAGTGGGGTAAGTGGGTTCTTCTATATAAATATACGTATTTCTCTATATAAAGTGTACCTAAATATTTCTAAAGCTAAAAGGGAAGTGTGTGGTTGGGTTTACTTGGTTTGAATTCGAGTTCAGTTTATACGAATCTGTATGTACATACATACATACATATAATATCTTTTGAGTTCCCATGTATCTGTACATACAAAAGTATAAGGAATTGTGTGCTATAGAGTGACACAAGTCCCAGACGTGCAGTTTTAAAACCAAATGACTGAGTCGGTGCTCAGTGGACTGCTGACTGGTTTTCTTGTGAAAGCTTGAAATGCTCCAGTTTACTGTGTTGTAGGTTGTAGTGCTATTTTAGCTGCACCGTTACGAGAGGACCCATAATAAAAGAGCATATCACATTTGTAAAATGATCATGAGTGTTTCCCGGCAGTCTCCACTTCTCTAGCTATCTGTGTGTGCATGTGAAATGTGGATGTGGAGCTACTTATGGAGCAGAGGCATCACAACGAAAGACAAGCACCTCATCCTCCACACTCATTACAGCACTAGCATTAATAATTAAACTCCTAGCAACATAAACGCAACAGCCAACCCAAACCAGCCCGATCTACAAAGACACTCACTTGAATACAGCCAGCCAGCCAGCCAGACACAAGTCCAACGTACATACTTATACTACGTAGACCTTATATACTTATATATCTACAAGTAAAGTAAGCACGGCAGAAATTATAGAATACCAGACTATCCAAAGCATATAACATGTATTCCTCTGTGAAACTCACAATATTCTGTGTGAATATCTGTATAAAGGGAGTCAAACTATATTTTACACTAAATAAGTAGAGCATACATACGAAACGAAGGAAACGAGATGATAGTCCATTTCACTAACACTAACTGGGAAAGTAAAACATATCTACATCTCTACATAGCGTAACGTAAAGCAAAGGCGAGTCCTGCAAATTTCATTAAACACATCTACACATGAATAGATGAGAGTGCTACTTACTATCGCTATCATTCTCTTTCTCCAGTTCCCTACCAGTTATGTATGTATGCATGTATTTAGTGTGTATTCTCTACTCTAGTTATAATTCTAAGTCCTGTGTACAGTAGAGTACGTGTTTAGTATTTCTATTTGAAGTACCTACAGTAAAGTAGATTTTGTATTTTCTATTATGTATTAGCATGTACTTACTTTTATTTAGAGTATATGCTTTTGGGATACAGAATTTTGGAGAAAATTGCTATACCGTGGAAACATTGTATACAAATTCATCATTCAGAAATGCTATTGACATGATTACTTCGTTAAAACAATTTTGAACAATATCTCGATAATTTTAATGACAAGAATTTGTGTAGTACATGTGTGATTTGATGTGATGCAATTAATCTGGAACACATTTTCATATTTTTTTAAAATTAATTTCTTTAGCCATTTGACCATTTGTTAAAAAAGTCGAAAAATATAATATTCGTATATTACGTTTATTTAAATAGATCCATATCGTTAATGTAATCTCAGTCTTCGTCTCATAGTAACTCCTAAGAGTGAATTTCTTTTATTTAAGTTAATAAATAATATAGTAGCAAATATGATGAAAGATGAGAGAGGAAAAGGAAAACATTATGCAAAGTAAGTCAGTTTGAACCTCCAAGAATTATTTTGGTGATACATATATGTAACCAAGTGAGAAAAACTAAGTAATAGGACTTGAACTATAAGTTGTGTATGTTATGTACAATATGTGGAAGTTAGCTTTAGTTCCTGTGTAATATTACTCAGGCATTATAGGTAGGTGATGAACAATAAGTAAAATAAAGGATGTTGTGGTAAGTTCGCAAGTTGTGTTTGTGTTATGTTCCTTTCTCCACTTTCATGCATTACAGCAGAGCATTAGCCTTAAATAGAGAGGGAGAAATGGAAGGATGGGTTCTATTGTATTTATATACGTACATAATTATTATAGTCTACGTATCTGTAGTACATTATACATATTTACGTTGTATGTGCCTTCATTTCAGTATTAAGTATTAGTAATGTAAGTAATGTAAGCAAGCGAAGGGAAAGCCAACTGGAACATAGCAGATGATAATGGGATGTTCGGTGAGGACGTTGAATTCTAGGAAATACACTTAGTCGTCCCTCCTCAACTTGTGAATAAATAATTAGCCGAGTGTGCAAATGCAATGGGAGTGTAAAACAATTTATCTTCGTTAAGTATTGGCGTGCATTACCACACGGGTGAGCAATCATTAGGTTTATTATACACACCAACCGAAAACCATCATCCTTCTCAACTCATCTACTCCTTTAGCTATTTCTACACTCAAAAGCCAAGCCACACGCTAACTAACTACTTACTAGAATACTACAGTACACTAACTTAACTTACCATAGGCAAAGCAAAAGGCAGGAAGAACTAAACCGAAAACAAACTCTTAAACTGAGTGAGTGAGTGAAGGAAGCTATTCTCTATTCTCTTCCAAAACTAACTCATCTCACAGCATATAATAATCAAAACATAACATAACAGCTATTTCAGTATAACTACCTATACATGCATTTAATATAAAATATATACCAGCTCTATAATATAAATATAGCACTCAACTTTAACTGGACCGATATGATAATCATAAGCTCATCACAATTACTAACAATAACAAAGACTTCTTCTCTACCTATTTATAATAGAAATGAGGGAAAGTAAAATTAACGAGAAGAGAGGAGGAGGAGAGTACCGAAATAAAGTATAACACAACAAAAGTATGGATCATCTACTTAATTTAACAAGGTCTATAGCAAAGCAAGCGGGGGAATGGGGTATTCTGCATTTGAAATTGGAATACTGGATTTTTATTATTTATAAATATAATTTAGGCCAAATTAGCTAATTGTACTATTTTACTTAGTACATATATGAATAATCATTATTTATATACACGTGTACTTTATACTAGATGCTTCAATATCTGACAATTTAGTAATAAAAAGAAATTATAAAAGTCAAATAAAATCCATATGGTATCGATATGGCTATACTGTGGCTTTTCAAATGAAAAACAAATAAGTATATTCAATTTGGTCCGCTGTCTGAACTAAACTAGGAGCAAAAAATACAGAGTGACATTTTCTGCTGATATCTTTAAATTTAAAAAAAATAAAATGTAAAAATTAAGACAGGGTTACTAGATACGTAGAACCCACAAGCTTGTCGAGTTTGTTTCAGTGCCTTTATACGTACAATACACGTTTGCAGTAATTATTAACGAGTCCCATTGCAAAGAAAGAAAGAATTAAAATAGATTGTACTTTACCGCATTGTAGTATAGAAAGTGAATGGACAAAATGTACGTACCTGAAACAGAAAAAGTCATAATTATTAATTAATTTGTCGAATTTCACAATGTATCTGAGTAATATTTGAAAATTTGAACTGAATAAGTTTTAAAAATTATTGTTTATGCATGAGTTTACTAAAACAAGTCTAAAAGTATACTACCTATATACCACAAAAATTCCAGTAGTATGTATGTATGGAGAATAAATCACAATGAACCATGTTTCTATGCAATGGTCAATTTTGTAAGTCTTCCTTGCACAAAAATATTTTATGCGTCAGATTTGGTTATTCTTTATACAAAAAACACTCTTGCATGAATCTAGCAGGAGATTATTAGTGTTGGGACGCTATAACCCAGGGAACATTAGTCTGAATTCATATTATAGATATTTATGGGTTTTGTTCAATGCGTAATGTAATGGTGAGAGCATATTTGTATGGATGGATAATGTATATACATACAATGGTTTAGTTTACAAATACATATAGGAACAAATGTCAATACTATAATGTATTTATGTATGTATATTGATACACGGGACAAACACAGTTTCCGTGTGTGCACATACATGTGAGTGTAATGGTGTAACATAAAGTGAAATAAAGTAAAGTGACTAAGAGAAAGTGAGTGAGTGTGGTCTGTATGTGGTGTGGTGTGGTGTATGTGAAAGTGTAGAGATAAGTCGGAGAAAGTCGGTCAAGAGGAGTGAACCGAAGAAGAGGAGCGGGTCTTTCTTCAGTGACCCGCATTTGTTTGTCACAGCAACATTTTATGATGAGGCATGGGAGAGTAGACTCCCGAGGACAGTAACCTTCCTAAAGTAATGGGCTAATGCATAGCTTTATTTTCCTGGCCTGTCCTCTATTTCTCCCTTTCCCCACACTCCACACTATGTACTCTACTCCTTTACAAAGTACACAGTCTTAAGTTATGTACATAGTATAATATGGGAGTGGAGATATGCAGAGACACGTACTTTATACACAAAACACAAGACAATATAGAAATACACATACAGTACAGTACTCCACTTTCACTAAGACTTAAGTAAGCAAAGTAAAAGCAATCGAGAGGATACGAAGAAAGCTGCAAAGATTTAGAAGGAGAAAGTGTGGTCTCTCTGTATGTACAATATAACTACTACATACATATGCATGGATTTTGGAGACTCTTCTGACTCTGGTCTCTAAAATACAATAGGAATGGAATAGTTACTGTAGAAGATGTGATGTTACATATTTAGGAATAGAGTAGAACTGAAGTGAAAAGCGTAGCTGAATTTATTTATGTATGGAATGGAGGTTTCTGAGAAGAGTGAATGAAATGTATGTACTTCTGTGTACAAAGTATAGGAGTAAGTATTTGAGTTTGTAATGGTGAAATGTCACGCTCAGAGGAACGGGAGGGCAAAGGAGAGCAGCGAACGGAACGAAGAGCCCGACACTCATCAATGCTCCTAACTGCACACTCAGTCACACCACTTTGGCATCCAAACACTCCTAAAAATTGCAATAAGATTGATTCTAACTCATTACGGACGCCAGGACTCTACTTCCTTAATTAATCTTTCTCCTAGGCGGGAAGCCACAGCCACAATTCTACTTAACAGCCTTCTCCTACTTACATACGTATTATACTTACTTATTGTTACTCTTTCTTATGTATTACTATATGTACTTATGTACTACAGATATATTTCCTTTCTCTTAGCATTTCTCTTATTAGTGTGTAGTATTTTATCAACCACGGACCACCACGCCAGAGTCACTTGAGTTTTAGTCTTACACTTACACACACTACATAGTACAACGCCTAACCGTATCCCAGTCACTCACTTTGACTAGACTCCAAAGGTTAAGTGACCGCAATGCGTTCATTCCATTCCACCTTATTCCTTCCTACACAGCTAAACTTAACGACTACTCTTATATACCACCTTAAACTTACTTATCACTCTACATACACGAACAATCTTATATTTAGGACATATAGTTAATATTATACAACCTAGTTTAGCATTTGTATAGTATGTATGTATGTATATGTATATTACGTACTCACTCAGCAAATCCCATGAATTTCATCTTGTTCTACAAAAATTCCGCCCACTGTAGTATGTAGAGATAGTATCTATGGACTTTCATGCTCCTTTCACTTTCCATTCCACGAAGCTTTGGGAGCAATAGCATTAGTTACATTAGCAACAGCAGTGCAGTGCAGTGGCCTGGGTCTGCCTTGGACAGGCATGCTTGCGTGGCACCGTGAACGAGAAATAGGTAAGGTACTGATAGTGCACGAAGGCTCTCGTTTTGCTTGGACTCCCTGGCCTGGCCTTCTTATCCCTTATCTCTAGAAACATCTTAGAAATAAGTAAAAGTAGATTTATCTACTAGTACTAGTATAGGTAGGAAGTTTATAAGAAATTGAATGATATATAGGTATCTACTATGTATTTATACCTATGTAAGCATAAAGAGATGGGTGGTAGTGTTCTGGTAATGTATAATGTTGTGTAATGCAAGCATTCTTTTATGTATATCTGTATATGTAACATATCTGCCTACTTTCTCCCTTTCTTTCAAAATCCCGACTTTCTCTTTCCCTTTCTCTTACATAACTAGAGACATTGTCTTCTCCTGTCCTGTCAGCTGGCTTCCTGCTTACTAGATACAGATACAGATTGTGTATATAGTAGTAGGAAAAAGGAAACTCATAGGCAAGTTGAACTCTCAAGTCAAATGAACCAACAAATCCTCAAAGCGCCCGATCAAATCCTCTAGCCAGCAGAAAATGCTTCTTCAGCTGTCATCAAAAAGACACCTACACTTATACACTTTCTCCAGAGCTGCTCCTTTCACTCAACACTGACTTCTTGTCTGGAAACCCTCATTTCTCTCCTCTTTCTCAACATAAAACACTTTTTCTACAAAAAAACATCATTATTTATAAAATACTACGCAAGCAATTCCCTAATCCTATAAATATATCAATGGACTGCATCCAGTGGAACAGAAAACCTTAAAATAAGCAAATTTATTTGTGATACGAAGTAGTACCCACGCAATCTTTTATGCGAAATTGTAATAATTAGATTACAAGATTCTTCGTTTTAACTATTTTTCTAGTCTACAGTCTACGAGGTCTGTTCTTATGCACAATCTCATTTCTTGAAGGATATGTAGTTGAACGCACTGAATGATATATTAAGTAAAACGGGACGATGACGTAAATAAGTGTCCTATGCAGGTAGACAATAATATTGTATGACACACATGATTATTTATAATATAAGAAAAATCTTTCAGGCTTGTCTCAAATCCTAATTGTATGTAGTGCTATACATTAAGATGACATATTGATTAGGGGCGGGACCCATCTACAGTTATTTCTGTTCATATTATTCCTATGTATACCTACGAATGTACGTAATATACAATTTTATATGCTGTATGCCACAGTTAAACAAGTATTGTGTATATCGGCACCTAAAATATCTATTCTTATGCAAGCCATACATAAAACATGAATGGACATTGCCATTATTGTGTCTGTAGTGGATGTGTGTGCGAATTTCTATGGTAAGTAAGTAGGCAGATGTCTATTCATCTCTTTATAGTAGGACCTGCTACATATTTCTTTATAAGCTACATATAAGCGTGGGTAATATATTATTACACGGTAAAAGTGCCCTAATATAATCCAAACTCAGTTTGTATGTGTTCATTCAAGTGAGCACATCCATTTAGTCAGGATGACAGGGAAACGAAATCGAGTCATCCAGACATGCCTTGCCTGCCTTGGTTTAGCTCTATAAGATATTCATTCAGTGTGTACACAATGAAATACTACTACAAGGCAAGGTAAAGTGGGTACATAATGAATACGTTTTACCTAGTAAGTATGTATGTATGTATGTACACAGTATGCAATTTCTCCGGGAAAACTGTCAGAATAACATCATAACCTTATATATTAGAGCACAGATACTCCGTATATCATTATTGGCACCTTATGGATGTATTTTTATTTTTAGGCGAAGAATTTGTATTACGTGAAAAAATATTCCAAGAAGAAATGAATGGCATGGGAAGGTGAATTGATTCACTTTTCTTTTCTCCATTACCTACTACATAACATGGATTGAGTGTTTTCGATAATATATTACCTTGTGTACACAAGGTAGGAAGGTTATAGGTATTTTCATATATATCATCCACAAGCTACTATATGTATGTATGTATGTACTGTAAACGTTGAAGTGTTGAAGAATGTGTTATGTTATTCTACGGACGGAAGGAGTTGAATCGATGACCGAGAAAAATTCCAGTTCAGTGAGCCTATTATGAGCCTTCTTTTCCTCTACCTTCTATTATTTTCCAAGGAAGATAAGTAAGTTACTGTTCGTCCGTCTAGGCACATACTACATATACCTACCTAAGTATACACAATATAAACAAGGTATTAACACATAGAAGGATGCACCTCTGCTGGATGTACTAACCAAAAAAGGGTGTTACTGTTTTCTTAGAATCCAATTCAATCCCACAGCAAAACAGTCCAAGTCCAGCGTGAGTCCTTACCTTAATACTAACAATCTAACAAAACAAGGCAATGTACTGTAGTATGTGTAGTGTCTGTCTATAGTTATTTTCGACAATGAAAGTACACATGTTCTGTTGTCCGTCAAATTCTTGTGCTGCAATGCCCTTCTTAAATACTTAACTGAGAACCGAAAAAGGAAGGACTATGCTATAGGTAAAACCAAAAAGGTGGACAGCCTGAAATCTAGAGTATTTTTGGCAAGTCTACTACACAAAGTGAACCATATTATAGTATTTAGTGTGTGTTGGTCTATTTTTCTGGTTACAATGTAAGTAAAGGATTGTCTAGAGTCTAGACTGAATGTATTACACTATTAGCAGAACATATTATGTCGTAGTCAAGAATAATTTGATACAGTTTTTAAACAAAATCTTCTAACAAAACTTTTATGGAGACTAGTAACGCCTAGTTTATACTCCAGGAAAGTGAAAAGGATAATTTCACTGAAGTTTTTCACTTTAACGCAATAATAACTTCCTGAATCTTGTTATTAATACAAAAGTGAAATTTTTCAGATATTTAATTATCACTTAATTTCGTATTCGCTTTTTAAAGGTTAAAATTACTACAGATTACTATATTTTTTATACTATAAAATGTGTGTATAATCACAATTTAAAACATAATTATCTTTTTCCATTAAATTATTAGTGACACTTCCAAAAAGTGCCACTTTAAATGCTTATTTACCTACCAAAGCTTAGGAATGTATTTGCAAGTATTCAACATTTACATAGGCAACCCTAACAAATAGTTTTTCCTACCTGCATGAAAGAAATCCGTACCTTTGACGTATATAATCGTCTTTTGGAAGTTAGAACACCTATCTGTAGATAAGTAGTTAGTCTATTGCAGTGTACTGAATGTGTTCTGACATTGGATAGAGATAGTAGAGATAGTTTAAGTAGTAGTCTTAAGGAATGAAGTGAGTTGAGAGAAGAGAGGAGCGGGAAGTGAAGTAAATTGGAGTGAAGGTGAAGAAAGATAGGAAATAGTGGCTAAGTAAGTATGTAAGTAAGTAAGAAGAGCTACTACATGCAGACAGTACATAGCTGCTTAACACTTATCATAGCCGAAGATCCGTCCATTAGTGAGTGAGTGGCAGCGGGGAGGAGGGAATTTCCCCCGTCGATTCAGCTAGATTATGGGAAATTGAACACTCGACTGCTTTTAAACTTTCTCTCTATCTTTCTCCTTCTTTCTCTTCTTCATAACGAACTTTACAAATTTATGTTCTTTATGCCGTAGTCAAGCAGCGCAGAGCAACCAACACTTTATCTCCCTACACTATCTCTCTCCTTAAAAACTCTTTTTACTTAGTTACTTATAGGTACTTGTTATTACACAACTTACGCCGATATATGTTCAACTTTCTCCACATACTATTGCATTCTGAATATCAGTACATACAAAAATGCATGTATTTTTACGCTATAGCTATACGAAATTTGCTTCTGTACATACTAACAACAATTACTGCTATTTAGTATACCATGTGCACTCTTTTTTCAATTTCTGTGCTTTTACTTGAAAAAAGTTATTTAAATTGCCTCATATCCCACATCTATACACATATCCATAAAAATACTATCATATGTAGCACATAATTTGGCACGGAACGTTTATGCACCCTTATTTGCACAAATAGTTACTTTCTTTCTAGAAAACAGTAATGCATGTGAATGGAGTGTGACCTAAATGTTGTACATACAAATTAATGCTACATAAGCAGACTTGCACTTATTGCGTTTTCTTCTGCGCCTAAATAAACATATAGATGCTTTATAGATCAGCTAGTGCCAATTCGTCATACATTATTTTACACTACATATTTTACTTACACGTTACACTACTTATATGAAACTGTTTATGTAAATTTAACGCTTATGTACAATAAATGAGTTTGTATACTTCTAGTGTAGAAAATACACAGTGCACTTGTATTTATTGTGAATATTCGCAAAGGCAGTGCAAAAAGATGTTTTGATGCTTTGTAGGCTTAGGTTTATTGCATCATATCATATCATGAGCAGTGCATTGGACTTAGAGACAAGGAAGACAGCTCTGCATTTCTCATGATCATTCATGAATACAAGCAAAAACAGTTTGGCCGTATAAATAATATGGACGAGTGGAGTGGAGTGCTTTGGTTTGGGTTGCATGGCTATGGCTATATAGAAGCATAAATAAGTACATGGGCTATGCAGGTCTGTTTGCATGTAGAATGTGGAGGTAACATTTGCGAAGTGGAAGATATTTTCATAGAGACGATGAGTGAGGAAGTAATCTGCTGAAATATGCATAGATTCTGCATAGGAGATATTCTGATAAGTACTACAGATAAAGGCATGTACATTTATGTAGGTCCTGTTCCTGTACGTAGTACTAGTATTCTATCTGCAATGTTCTCTTCTGTACGGACAGCATGCGTCTCCTTGCTTTGCTTTGTCTTGTGTTATGTACAAGACTACTGGAGAGTTTCACTATACACACTACACAAGTACAAGTAAGTATCTATGTATGCATGTATGTATGTAAAGTACCTAAAGATACCAGAACATGTCCATACTAAATAAATGACTGACTGAGAGTGAAAGGGAGAGTGTGTGAGTTCACTGGCATGGCTTGGCAAGGCATCGCATTGCTTTGGTTTACTCAAAGACCTGACTGAAGTGTCTCTACATGGAAGTGATCTGTATCTGTACATAGAGAGATACAAAATACTCGAAAAGAGAAGGAAGAGAAGTGTTATAAAATATATAAAGGCTGTTGTGTACATTGTAATATTGGAATTTTGTATGATATGATACAGTAGAGCTGTAGAAGTGAAACAAGTGGAGTAGTGTGATGTGATTTGATGTGATGTGAGTGTGAGGCAAGAAATCTAGGTCTTCTCCTTCTCTGTTAGATTTTGTAGTGCACATAAATACAATAGAATTTATATACTAAATGCTAAGGGAAGAGAAACCTTTATTTTAAAGGGAGTGTACATATGCATGATGATGCTACTTACTTTTAGATAGAATATAAGTATAGTAGACAGTAGACAGATAAGGGAGATACATACAGATAGAGTCTAGTAAAGCTAAAAGTACATAGGAAGTATGTAAGTGAGTATAAAGTGTGTATTTATAAGGAATGACATGTAGACATCCTCTCCCAGGAATTGACAGCAGCTGTTTCATGCATCTTCAACTCTTTGCCAAACTGGAACTGCTGGATGCATGGCATCGGCATGGAACTACAACTACTGGAACTCTTCTGGAGAAACATTTCCAGTTTCAGAGTTCCAATCCAACAGAACAGTGAAGTTGGTTTGAGTTGAGTTGAGTATGTCGGGTGATTTGAGTCGACTCAAATAAAAAACTAAACTCTCTCTCAACTCACAATGTAATAGTATTTCTAATATATTTATACTCTCCGTATGTATCTATCTACTTACTACTTACTCTACATTCTAGTTTATACACTCTGTACTCTGTTTTGTACACTTCTTGTTTTTCTGTCTCCCATTGCCCTTAGGAATTGAGTTAACTTTAGTTCCAATCTTGAATTTGATTCAAAATAAACCAAGTACTGTTACAAACATAACACTACTCCACTACATACTATAAGTACATACATAGAAACAAAAAGAGATGGACACTACTTGGTTCTGGCCAACTTTTCAGACTTATTTAAGTAGAGTACCATCAAAAAGAAGAGACAGTTGCTCTCCTGTCTACTACACTTCACTACTTACACTACAAAACTACTTTTGACTACGGAATTTTGAACTGTGCCTATTTTATCTGTATCTACTTGTAAAATATTTATATCTACTTTTTTACTGATAAGTATAATGTTTCCATACTGTATAGCAGATTTCCATGTAATAATTGCGTATACATAGAATATAAACATGTATCTTACATGTTTACATTGAGTAAACAGAAAAAAATCTACTTTAGCTTATAGTTACTTAACAATGCACATAAATGTTATCCCAATATCTATACAATATTGTTCAATGCAGTGTAAGCAGTGTAAGTAGCACCAAAAAATGTGTAGACACTTTTGAAATGAAGCTCTGCTTCTGCTGGCCACTGGGGTTTGAATTGGTTTGGATTTTTAGATAGCATAAGGGTTTAGAGTAGACAAAAGTAGGAAAATACATAACACTGACTGACTGAAATGTCTATCACAGCATTAAGTAGTTCATGTTCATTCCTCACGTCGCAATTGGATTGCTCTCATACACTTGAATCGACTGCTCCACGGGACAGCATAGAATTATACAAAAGAAAAATGACAGGAGCTAAATATATCTACACAATAATAGTACACAACAGTACATCAGTAACATCAGTAACAGCAGCATACTTTTTACAAATAGTACTTTATTTGTAATTGTACCCATTCCAATAATATGATGGGACATGAAGTGCGTTTTTTAGTCAGACCGCTGATTGTGTTGATTCTATGTACTAGTATTATAGGTAACGTATTTAGTACAGTAGGAGAAGAGAAAGTAGGTATTTTTGCTGTGTAGGTATAAGTTGTGTGTGTTTGTCAGTAATAACTGAGCTGGCTAAAAGTTGTAGAAGAAAAAGACTGTCTAGATGAAATGATTGTTGACAGGCGACAGGACGGGAATCAATTCTGTCCCGTTAATTCACTTAGTGGGAGAAAGTAGGAAACAGAACAGCACAGCAAGAAATGGGAGCAACTATTTCTTTTAAGTTGCTGATTGCTCGAAAGAAGTGCTGATAATAACGAAAGGAACAAAATGATGCAAGAACTTTTCTTGTCACCAAACCCAACTGGCTGGCTTGACGAGAAAGACGTTCCTCATAAATAGTGCTAGTTACTATGTCATACTTATGACACATACATTTCTTATACTTACGTATATTACGTACGCACACATTATATTGCTCCTATAGGTAGAGTTACTAAATAACTTGGTAGACAAGCAAGGCACTTCACTAAATACCTTCAGACAGAGACAGACCAAACCAAAACCAGAACATAAGAGTTGATGTTAAATGAAAACGTGTGGGGAGTACTAAACTGGCCGCATTGAGTTTGGCTGTTGCTGCATAAGTACAGAGCAGCCATTATCTTGTTTTGAAAAAAT
>JAQFYC010005316.1:0-14712 GCA_034694165.1 Tomocerus mixtus
CACAATTAAATGGAAAAGCTACCCAACACCAAACGACGACAACCAGATCACTAAATGGACTTCCTAACGTAATATTTCCCTTAATGTCGTTCATGATTAGCTTTTAGTTATATAGAAGCAATAAATCAGACAAAAATAGGTACATTAACGTGTCACAGAGTATATAACACTACATAGACTATCGTGGCGACATAAAGCAGATTAAATGTGTGTATGTGTGTCCGAGCTTCCGTCAAAATCGGAGCATTTGTGATAGTTAGTTGCATGTCGGGCGATAACTTGCGTAAATTTTTGAAGAAAAAGTTTTAACCCCGGATTTGAACTTTTTAGACCGCATCTCAGGCCAAGTTCGTTGGTCAAATTATTTGACCAAAATGGAAATTTTTATAGAAATTTAAAATGCAAAAATTTCTTTTTAATATAATGTTAGGGTAAATATTTATGGTTTAAACTTTTACATTACGCTTCTATATCTTGTTGAAGATGATGGAAATTGAAGCATTTGTAAAATACAAAAAATATCATATCCTGCTTTGCGTATGAACTAATACAGTGTCAAAGTACAAAAGAAATGCAAAGCAAAGTTGATATTTCTCAAATGTATTAAACGTAATGGAGATCGAAGAGTCAAAACAATGTTCAAACGAGTCAACCACAATTTTCAGAACCCAGTCAGAAGACAATGAAAACTGTCACTGTCACTGGCATGAAATATATATTAAGCATATTATGTATTAGAAACCTGAATAGAAGTCAAAGAAATGATCAATAAATGTAAATACAAAATCAATTCAGCATAATCTGACATGGAACAACGTTATTGTGCTACTAAATTCATATTTATTTATATAATACCTTGGCCTACAATATACACACGGCCTGTGCCTGCACGTTTGGTTCCGTGCCACATTAGGTTTCAGTTGATTATTGAATGCTCGTTATAATAACTATAATATTAAATAAATTATACAGCCATATATAACAATAATAGTTAATAAACTAGAGCAATAACCCTTAATTCATATATTATATCGGAATAAGTAAAGTACATTTAGTGAATATAGTCGCATTTAGTAGCCGCATTTATAGTAAATAAAAATATGCATACTTTATTATGTAAATGTTGTAGGCATTAAGCAAAATCCGGCATTAAGGTTAATGCCTAGGCAATAAGTCCCAAAATTGCAGATTTTGTCCATAAATGAGTATTGAGTCTTAATATTGAATTTATCAGACTGATGGAGCAATTAACAGAGATTCCAAAAAGTGTTACCTCAGCAATTTGTGATTATAAATGCCAATTTTCTAGGCACTTATATTTGAAAATTTAACTGCCCCTAAAATTGTCCATATGCCACTAACAAATTGATGGTCCAATCAATAACGAGACCAAAGAATAAGAAAGTTGTGGTTCTTGAGATGCAGAAATAGTTGCCGATATGAATTGCAATAGGATTGCAAGAGAGAAGCCATTTTCGGATATTTTTATTCCTGCTCAAATATTTCCAGTTCCTTATGAAATTTTGAGAAAGTGTGGATATTCTTGCTGCTTGGGGAATGAGAAACAGTTCTATGGCTGTTTGCACAGCAATAGTTAATGGGAAAATATAATAATAAGGGGCAGGAATGACATCGTAGAGGGCAAACGTGAAGAAGTTTAATAAAGCTCCTTGAACAAGGGCGCAGAGCAAGAGTGTTTGCCAAACAAAATTGGAAACTCCAGAGTAATGGTCACTATGTAGTTGTAATTCCCGGTAGCAGAGCCGAATTGTTCCCAAAATTCTATCTTCTTCGTCTCTTTTCAATTTTAGAGACATTTCCTTGTTATCTCGAATGTTCTGGAAATAATTAGCATAAATGGCTACTTGTGTCATCCAGAAAGTTAAATTTTGACAGTATACCACTGCGGTGAAAATGTAGAAGCAAATGCTATTGAAACCGTTGACGACACCTACCATTGTGCCTACCCCGAGTATAATCTGAACAACAGGGTGGGTAGCCAACCACAAGGGAAGAAAATGTTAAGAAAATGTTGGGCGGGGCTAACGCTACTAAACATTGTAAAAAGGAGTATCAAAATAGTATCAAAAAATTCTATCGGAACAATCAACAATAATTGGAAGATGAGGAAATCAAACAGTGGGGAAGGAATTGTTCTCGTTCCCTTGAATTTTCCTAGAGAAACACCAAAAGTAATAAAAGATTAAGATGTGAGGAAATAATACGAATCCTTGAAGAGCTGGTGTTGAATTTGGTTAATATAATATTCATATGCTAATTTGATTAGTTAAATATATGTAGGCAATATTATGTATGCATGCAGTAGTTAAGACTATGCAATTGTATTGACCATGAACTTTATGTGATTAGGACATTGAGTATTCAGATAAGGTAGTCAGACTTATGCAGGCGCCTACCTTTGGCCATGTTCTTATCATGTTCTACCTGAAATACTACGCATTGGAATTGTCTGTATGTGTAATAATATGTTGTAATTTAAGATGACAATAAAACTAACTTTTAGTTCTAACTCAAACTTCGCTGAGCTAACATCATGGTTTAATGATCATCGGGCCTTTTGCTTCATAACTCAAAAGCTGGTATCCGCCCTGATACCCACGGGCTAAAAATACTAATATTTAAATATAAATTGAGTATATTTTGTTAAAAAAAAATTGCTAACGTTTAAATCGGCGGTGAATGGCAAATATCTCCGAGACCGCGGCTCCAACATTTCCTTTGTAAAGAAAAGTGGTAATGTTACATCCAGTGTTGGCACATGAAAGAGCAACGAAAAACAGTGTGTACGTAAAAGTCATAATGATCGATAAGGTAGCTTTTGGATTAAATAGTGCGTAGACCAGACGCATGGCCAAGTATATACTGACAACTAGAGTGCCAACGGCGCACAGTTTCCAAATATTGACTTTGATTCTGTCTTCTGAAAATTTCACTTTTCTATTTTGACTATCCCATTCAAACGGAAGGCATTTAAGTTTTGAACTGTAACCGAAAAATATTTTGAATGCGACATAAGTTAGTTCGGTTATCTTTTTAAATTGGACATTAACTCAAATTTAATTAATTGCAAAAACGAAATTCAATTAAGAAATTGTATACTATTTTTAATAAATTAGAAAGCTTTTTAATTGCAATTGCAAATGGATCTTCTCAGCTCCCTGGGTGGATATTTACTGCGTGGCTGGGTTGGCAAACTATGCTTTCCGGTTTCGTACCCGAACTATGTCAACAATCCCTGGTTTTTCTGTTCTCTGTAATTTAATACCCCAGGAAACGAAAACATATTTTGCTATCAAACTAATACGATTATGAATATTTATTGATAATTCCAGAAAATTGTTTGCAGCAAACGACAAACAAATAAATATTTAGGTCGTTTAGTTGGATAATATGATGTTTGTCTACTAGTAAGCATCAAATAGAGACAATTGATTATTGAACGCTCGTTATAATAATTATAATATTAAATATAATATTAAATAAATTGTACAGGCATATAACAATAATAGTAAATAAATTTCTAGAGCAACAGCAAAGCCCTTAATCCATATATATCGGAATATTGTCCTGTGCTATATTAAAAGATCCCTAAACCTTTTTGTCAAATATCTTATTAGAATAGCAAGATAAATATCTTAAAGGCAAGGAAAGACAGCTCAGTTATAACTTTGAATTATACTTCGTATTAATATTCAAAGAATAATTTAGTTCCTCCTACTCAACAGAATAATATATAGGTAGCATTAATTTGTATTTGTTATTTTATGCTATACTTTACAGAATATTTATGTATTTCTTATGTTTGTAATACAGTACTGGACTCATTGTATCAGTAAATTGGAAAATATCGGGTAGTACTCCTTGAAAACATAACTTTTTATAACATTCCGTCGAAGTCTTAAATTGCGTTATAAAATTGTTTGCATATTATAAGTATATTAGGTACGTACAAATAATATACTGCGGATTGCAAGATTATGAATTAATATGATATTGATAGGATTACTGAAGAAGCTTAATGTGGTATTGTATTTGCCTTTTACACTCTTTACAATGTATACTACAGTAAATATTTATTATGGAATAAATAAATTGCAAAAAGCGGAAAACATTTATTTCTATTGTTTTCAACTATTGAAATGAGAATGTTTATTAAAGAAGGGTTTGCCATTACCATGTACGTATACAACTCTCATAATATCCCTGTCTAGACAGCTTTAGTAATAAATATTATATTGGTTCAATATCATGTCTGCCCAAAGCTGATCACGGATTCCTTCTTCCCGAATTTACTGCAATGTATGCGCCCACCTTTTCAATGTTATTATAATTAATTTTATAACCCGGTTAATTCTACATGCCGTATGGATATTTATTTGGTTCACCTGTGTTTATTTTTTATATGATAATTATTTATTACCTGTATTCATGCCAAAAATTTGCTGTCAGCATAGAATTGCTATTTAATGTGACGGAATGTTCATTTAAGCTTATTTAATGCCGAGTAGAAAATAATTTATAATAATTTAATTTCGAATGTGTATAGGAATATGCAGAATGTATAATGACTTAGATTTATCAAAATTTAAATCGACCATTTTCGTTATACCCATACATATAAAACTATTTATTTCTCAGCATTCCCAATTTAATTATAAATAAATAAAGCAAGCCAATTTTGCCCACCTTTTCCATGTAGTATTAATGATTTTTGTTACATTACCTTGCTTTGTTCAACCCGGTTTTAATTTTTTATAATATATATACATAAATGTGATAATTAATACATGTATGGAGGTTAAAGATTTATTCCAAAAATATTAAAAACCCTAATTAACACGGTGATTAATGTGGCGGAATGTTAGCAGCAAGTTTATAGTGCGCTCAAATACAATAGCGAAGAATAAAATTACTGTACTTCTGGAGACGACGAAATAGTTTCCAATACGAATGGGTACAGATCGGTAGGAACGAAGAAATTTTTGGAATTTTTTGTCACCGCAAACATACTTCCAATTGTAGACGAATTTTTGAGATAGAGAATGTGGTTTCGCTGATTGAGAAATGATAATCCAGTAATTAGATGTTAACACTGCTGCTTGTAGTGGGAAGAAGATGTAGTAGTGCATTGGAATGACGCGATAGAGTCCTAATGTGCAGAAATACAATAGAATCAACAAAATGAGCCCACCTAGAAAGCCTACCTGCCAGTATACGGTGAAAACCTGATGACTACAGTCACAAAGCAATTGCAATTCCCTATAACTGAGACAAATTGTTCTCAAAATATTCTCCTGACTGCATTTTATTAATTTTAAACTCAATTTTGATTTTGTCTCGGCTTTTTGAAAGAAATTTGGTGAATAATTTGAAAAATGGTCAAGCCAGAAACAAAAAGTTTGAACTTTGACTACTATAAATATGCAATGAAAGATAATGGTGTGAGAGCCGTTGCAGAAAAGTATAAACTGGTAAATCCCCACTACAATCTGAAGAAAAGAGTTATTAGCTACTGAAAGGGGGAGCCATTCCCTGAGCAAATGGTATAAGGGTCCGAGGTCACTTAATATGAAGAACGATGCAAATATTGCACCAAACAATTCCCCTGGAATAATGCCCATCATCATTAGGCTGATCTGGTCAAAAAGTGGAGTGGTAATCCTTCTCATCCTTCCGAATTTTTCTAGATAAGAAAGGAACACAAAATATGGCATGTGTACAATAATTTCACAAAGCAAAACGTTTGTTGTCCTCATTTGGTATTTAATTTTAAAATAAATAGAATAAACAGAAACGGCAGCCTTTAGCAATTTTAATTTATTTTTTTCTTTTTTCCGAGAATTTTTTCAGAAAGGCAAACTTCAAATCGAATCAATAAAATTAATTAAAAGTGCTCCCAACCTTCAAATCGGCGATTAATTGCAAATATCTCCGAGACGACAACTCCGATTCTATTTCTCATTAAATATGCGTTAATGTAGCACAGAGTAGCAGCGGTCGTCAGTAATAGAGTTATTAGGTGTATTATGACAATTGTAACTGTGAAGGTATTCTCATGACGAAGTAGCTCGAAGAGCAAGCGTAGAGCAAGGTAGACATTACCAATAAATATATTTATTGCACAAACTCTCCAAATATTCAGAGCGACTTTGTCTTCCGTTAACTTTAGTTTTCTTTGCTTACTATCCCAATCGAAAGGAAAATATTTAAATTTTGAGCTGAAGCCAAAAAATATTTTAATTGCGAGGAAAGTCAGTGTAGACAGCATTATTTTATTGTAAGAATAAAATAACAAAATTATAAATGAAAAATAAGTAAAAGCTTTTCAATAATAATATTTTTAAATGGGACAAATGCAAAGGCTGTCAAATGAATCTACTACGCAGCACTACCAGTTTCTTAGGAAGTTCAGAGTGATACTGCGAAAATTATATTAAAAAGAACCTGGTGTTTCTCAGTATTTAACTGTGTCGGTTGAAGGAACGTCAATTTTTTCCCTCTCTTTATAGTATTAAAAGGTATAAGAAACCCAAAATCATATTTTACATAAATTGCAATTTGATTTGATACGCCTCGTTCTGATTTAAGCTAAACTTTAGTGAAGTTATAATATAATATGAGAAAGCTTTGATATCTTAAAGTTAATCTAATTGAAGCTTGTTTTTGGTTCGGTATTTACATAGAATTCGCATTATTGTCTCACAGTTAATATATGTATTAAGAAATACATTATAGGATACCAGTATGCAGTACAATATAAATTATTTTGCAACACAATCATCCCCATTTTATTTGTTTGTCCAATATAGGAATATTACAACTATAGGAATCTTATACTCCGTCAATCAATATATACTATATAAATACAATGCGTACAAAATTGACCGTTCTTTACCTTTGATTATATTTAAAAATTAAAGTTAATTATAATGGCACTAAAATTATTCATTTGGCAAAGTTTTTTTTTGTGGATTTCCCTATAAACAGGAAAATAATGTAAGTGCAATTTCGCTCACAAGAATTTCTAGTAAAAAAATTGACCGTTCTTTACCTTTGATTATATTTAAAAATTAAAGTTAATTATAATGGCACTAAAATTATTCATTTGGCAAAGTTTTTTTTTGTGGATTTCCCTATAAACAGGAAAATAATGTAAGTGCAATTTCGCTCACAAGAATTTCTAGTAAACATTGTTAGCCTATAAATATGTAATGCTTCTTATGAAATTTATTTATTAACAGAACGTATTTGTATATGGTCCCGCAGTCTAATAAAAACCTCACCTAGCTAGTCTTAAAGTCACCATTCAATTCGCTCTCCGCTCTGCAACAACTGTAATGATATCTGAGTAACTATTTAAACTTTTGAAAAAATATGGACGACCCCCAGCCGGAGTAGGTGCCCTTTCGTGTGTGTAATGTACATGCCAAAAGACTAATACTTCCCGAAAACCAAGTCCTAATAATGACTAGTATTTATTGTGAAGTATTTAATATTGCTTTATTTAGTACACTATACTATATCTCAAAAACTATGGGGCGGATTGGACTGAAAATATTTATGCGGGTAGAGAACACCAATACTTAGATTCTCTTTTCTCACTTTTTCAAAATTTTCATTTTCAATATTTTCAAAATATTTTCAAAATTTTGAAAATCAATTGTCTACTTTCTAATAAGGTTGTTTTGCATTGTTGAGTAGATTTAGAGGTAATTACGCGTAAAATTATATTTCAACTGTCATTTGTCAGCACTTATTGCGTGCTCGTTATAATAATAATTATAATATTAAATTTAATATTAAATAAATTTCTAAAGCATTAACACTTAATTCATATATTATCGTAATAAGTACATATTAGTCGCATTTAGTAAATAAAAAGACGCATAATATTTTATTATGTATAGTATATGTAATTTGCCAAATAAATGTAATATATGCTTAAGCTATGCATAAGCAACAATCAATAGCACAATTCAATTACTAAAAAAAGGGAAAACCTCAAACTCAGACTCCAGAAGAAGAATCTACGAATCTCTAGTTAGTTCCATCTAAATCACTATATGATACCCATGTCTGGGTCCTGAATTACTGTGACAATCTGGAGAAAGTACATCTGTACTATGTTAAAAGATCCCTAAGCCTTTCCCTGCGTACTCCTTCTCATTTCGTGCGACTCGAAACTGGCAGCGACCACATTATGTTGTTAATAGTAAGACTTTTGATCAAATATCTTATTAGAATAGCAAGTCAACTATCTTAAAGGCAAGGAAAGACTACAGCTCAGTTATAACTTTGAAGCATACTTCGTATTAAAATTCAAAGAATAATTTAGTTCCTCCTACACAACTGAATAATATGTAGGTATCATTAATTTTTATTTGTTGTTTATGATATACTTTACAGAATATGTATTTCTTATGTTTGTAATACAGTAATGGAGAGAACACTCATTATATCAGTAAATTGGAAAATTTAGGGTAGTACTCCTTGAAAATATAACTTTTTATAACATTCCGTCGAAGTCTTAAATTGCGTTATAAAATTGTTTGCATATTATAAGTATATTAGGTACGGACAAATAATATACTGCGGATTGCAAGATTATGAATAAATATGATATTGATAGGATTACTGAAGAAGCTGAATGTGGTATTGTTTTTGCCTTTGACATTCTTTACAGTGTATAGCACAGTAAATACAAATATTTATTATTGAATAAATAAATTGGAAAAAGCGGAAAACATAGATTTATATTGTTTTCAACTATTGAAATGAGAATATTTATTAGAGAAGGGTCTTTATCATTACAATGTACGTATACAACCCTCATAATATCCCTGTCTAGACAGCTTTAGTAATAAATATTATATTGGTTCAATATCATGTCTGCCCAAAGCTGATCACGGTTTCCTTCTTCACGAATTTCCTGCAATGTATGCTGCACCCACCTTTTCAGTGTTATTATAATTAATTTTATAACCCGGTTAATGCTACATGCCGTATGGTTATTTATTTGGTTCACCTGTGTTTATTTTTTATATGATAATTATTTAATATCTGTATTCATGCCCAAAAATTTGATTTTAGCAGCATAGAATTGCTATTTAATATGACGGAATGTTCATTTAATGCCGAGTAGAAAATAATTTATAATGATTTAATTTCCAATGTATATAGGAACATTGTGCAGAATGTATAAAATGCCTTCGATTTATCAAAATTTAAATCTCCCATTTGCGTTATACCTACTGTATACATACAAAACTATTTATTTCTCAGCATTCCTAATTTAATTATAAATTAATAAAACAAGCCAAGTTTGCCCACCTTTTCCATGTAGTATTAATGGTTTTTATTACATTACCTTGCTTTGTTCAACCTGATTTTAATTTTTTATAATATATATACATAAATGTGATAATTAATATATGTATGGAGGGGAAACATTTATTCCAAAAATATAAAAAACCCTAATTAACACGGTGATTAATGTGGCGGAATGTTAGCAGCAAGTTTATAGTGCTATCGAATACAATAGCGAAGAATAAAATTACTGTACTTCTGGAGATGTCGAAATAGTTTCCAATACGAAAGGGTACAGATCGGCAGGAACGAAGGAATTTTTGGAATTTTTTGTCACCGCAAACATACTTCCAATTGTAGACGAAATTTTGAGATAGAGAATGTGGTTTTGCTAATTGAGAAATGATAATCCAGATATAAGATGTTAACACTGCAGCTGATGGTGGAAGTATGATGTAGTAGTGCATTGGAATGACACGATAGAGTCCTAATGTGCAGAAACACAATAGAATCAAATAAATGAGCCCACCGAATAAGGCTGCCTGCCTGTATATGGAGAAAACCTGATGGGCACAGTCACAAAGCAATTGAAATTCCCTATAACTGAGACAAATTGTTCTCAAAAAATCTTCCTGACTACATTTTATTAATTTTAAACTCAAGTTTGATTTTTTCTGGATTTTTTGAAAGAAATTTGGTGAGTAATTTGCCAAATGATCTAACCAGAAACCAAAAGTTTGAGCGTTGACTGCTGTAACTATGCCATAAAAGAAAACGGTGTGATTGGCGTTGCAGAAAATTATAAACAGGTAAATCCCCACAATAATCTGAATAAAAGAGTTATTAGCCACTGAAAGGGGGAGCCATTCCCTTAGCAAATGATACAAGGGCCCGAGGTCACTTAATATGAAGAAGAACGATAGAAATGCTGCAATAAACAATTCCACTGGAATAATGCCTATCATCATTTGGCCGATTTGATCAAAAAATGGACAGGATACCCTCCTCATCCTTCCGAAGTTTTCTAGATAAGAAAGGGACACAAAATATTGTAAAATGTACATACAATAATTTCGCAAAGTAAAATGTTTGTTGTACTCATTTGGTATTTAATTTTAAAATAAAGAATAAACAGAAACGGCAGCCTTTATAGTAATTTTTTAATTTTTTTTCTTTTCCGAGAATTTTTTCAGAAAAGCAAACTTGTCGAATCGGTAAAGTCAATAAAAAGTGTTATCGACCTTTAAATCTCTGATTAATAGCAAAAATCTCCGAGACGACAACTCCGATTCTATTTTTCATTAGATATGTGTTGATGTTGCACAGAGTAGTAGCCGTCATCAGTAATAGAGCCATTAGGTGTATTATGACAATTGTAACTGTGAAGGTATTTCCTGGATGAAGTAGCTCCAAGAGCAGGCGTAGTGCAAGGTAGACATTAAAAATAAATATATTTATTGCACAAACTCTCCAAATATTCAGAGTGACTTTGTCTTCCGAAAACTTTAGTTTTCTTTGCTTACTATCCCAATCGAAAGGAAAATATTTAAATTTTGAGCTGAAGCCAAAAAATATTTTAATTGCGAGGAAAGTCAGTGTAGACAGCATTATTTTATTGTAAAAATAAAATAACAAAATTATAAATGAAAAATAAGTAAAAGCTGTTCAATGATAATATTTTTAAATGTGACAAATGCAAAAGCTGTCAAATGAATCTACTACGCAGCACTACGAGTTTCTTAGAAAGTTCAAAGTGATACTGCGAAAATTATATTAAAAAGAACCTGGTGTTTCTCAGTATTTAACTGTGTCGCTTGAAGGAACTTCAATTTTTCCCCTCTCTTTATAGTATTAAAAGGTATAAGAAATCCAAAATCATGTTTTATATAAATTGCAATTTGATTTGATACGCCTCGTTCTGATTTAAGCTAACTTTTAGTGAAGTTATATTATAATATGAGAAAGCTTTGATATCTTCAAGTTAATCAAATTGAAGCTTGTTTTTGTTTCGGTATTTCCATAGAATTCGCATTATTGTCTCACAGTTAATATATTATGTATTAAGAAATACATTATAGGATAGCAGTATGCAGTACAATATAAATTATTTTGCAACAACACAACCAATCCCATTTTATTTGTTTGTTCATATTACTCTGAACATACAATGATAGAAATCCAATAGTCTGTCAACCAATATATACTATATAAATACAATGCGTACAAAATTGACTGTTCTTTACCTTTGATTATATTTAAAAATTAAGGTTTAATTATATGGGCACCAAAATTATTTTTCATTTGGCAAAAATTAATTTTGGGTATTTACTATCTAAATTGATAGATTTCCCTATAAACAGGAAAACTATTACTATTGGGTAAGTGCAATTTCGCTCACAAAAATTTCTAGTAAACATTATTAGCCTACAAAAATGTAATGCTTTTTATAAATTTTTTTATTAATAGATAGATAGATAGATAGATAGATTTATTATTCAGATGATTTGGCCTCAGCCCTTACATCGATTTGGATACAGTAATATTAATTATTAAATTTATAGATATCATATTTAAATATGTTAATATGGATTATGCATACGGATTCATCACATTATTAAATAATATACACTATGCTGCACAAAAGTCCGAATCCTCCAGATAGGTTTTCCTTACAGTCTATTAATACGACATCATTTGTATATAGTCCGGTAGTCTAATACAAACCTCACCTAGCTAGACTTAAAGTTACCATTCAATTCACTCTCCGCTCTGAAACAACTGTATTATGAGAACTGGATAATTTCGTTAAAAATTAATATTGGTTTTACTTTTGTAATATGACAAAGGTGTTTAGTGTAGTTTATTATTACTTTATTAAATTGCTCAATAGTTTGAGTTTAAACAGGAAGGAAAGGAGAGTAGGCCAATGAGGTAAGAAATTAAATAATTCAGGTTGCTTTATATAATAATGTGTTGAAATTAAAACGAAAATGTGGATGCACACTCCTTTCGCATGCGCAATCAAATTTTCCCACCAGAAACGGAAAATTCTTCTGAAACTTGGAATAAAAATGCATTTTTTACACGGAACCTTCCTGAAGCAAATGACATAGAATATTACCCGATGTAAAGACATTTTTGAAAACCCATCGTTATACGTATTCCAACAAATATAGTTCAAAAGTATTATTCCTCTCTATATGAAACCGCTCAAAGGAGGCAACCCTTCTTAAATGTATTTTGATATATGATATATATCATATATATATGATATATGATATATGATATATATATATCTGCAATGTACAAAGTAAAGCAATGACGTCTATGTTATACAATTTCGTATAAAATGTGGCATAATACTAAAGTAAGATTTCAATGTCAATACTAACTTAATTGTGAGAAGTAGAGCTTGCCAAGCAGAACCACTTTGATTAAATATTCACTAAGGCCGTCCTTCTCTTTACATATTTACTACAACGGTTTCATATATTTACTGGTCTTGAGATATTGTAGCTACAGCCCCGCGTTTCAAATAACTTATCATATGAAAAGGGAAGAGATGTTTAATTAGACGAGCTAATAAGAAATGCTTTAAGTAAGAGTATTTAATCTTTATTGTTCCCTTTCCATGTCCATTAAGCATTTATGAGAAGATCTCATACAAAATGAAGTAAACAAGTAAAGCTACTGTTGAATGCTTTACGGAGAAGTAAATTCAGAACATTGGTAGTTTACTTTATTATAATACTTTTGTGGCTACTTCTATTTAAATTTTTACAATATATGGTTTCGGTAATCAAGTTTTTATTTAATTTGCCAAATTAAATGTTTTCAATTGACTGATTGGTTGATTGTATTTATTGACAAAATGACTAACCGTTTACAACATGTTATCTTCCATCATGGCCTTACTAATAATTACTGAATTAACAAGTAATGAAAATAATATAATGAATAGTATTTTAGGTAGTCACAAAGTATGTATTGCAGATAAATATAACAAAGTCAAGATCAGGATCATGTTCCGTTTGCTATATTGTCGAATTTGCTGATCAAATATTTTAAGCGTGTCACTTTTTTGAATATTTAAAGGTATTCCACAGATGAGCACTTCTGTAGCAAAAATCTCCTCTGCCAAAAGATGTCCGGTATATCTACGTCCAGTTTACTTCTCATTTCACGAACTTTAGTTGATTTTAATATAATCCATTTTTACATCTGCAGCTAAAAACAGATCCCCCCTGATGACGTATTTGTAAACAAATATCATGCTGTATATATGGCATCTTTCACACAAAGTCGGTATATTCATACTTTCCAAAACATTCCATTTTTTGAAATTCTTGTCCGCCTTTGCTGAGAGAAAGATCGCACAATTTTGAAAATCAAATCGTTTATCCTGTCCACTCTAGTGGCACATACATGTCCTCAAATAGGAAGACAGTAATCCAAAATTGACAGTACTAAGGAATCTGTGAATATTGCTAATTGTTTGGTGTTTGGTGCCTTAATGTAAGTATGATCTAATGGCCAACATCTTGTAAAAAGAAATGAGTTTTACCAGATTTTTTCATAAAATTTACTAATCTAGGGGATAACTGGTATTCTGATGAAACAGAATTTCGGTGACATTTAAGATTACATACATGTTATGTTGCAACGTCTACTGGCAATAATATTCCATTTAATTCACCACAGCAATATATTATCGCTAATTTTTTGCACCTTGTAACGGCTTTTATTTTATAAGTTACGGTGACTTAAAAGTAAGGAGAAGTGGGCAAATCCATGAAATAATATAATTGTAGAAGTCAAACATGCTATCATATTTGACAGCCGAGAACACTCCAACTCGAATGCCGAATGGTTTGAACGATCCCAATACCCTTTGCCGCATTTTTGAACTTGTTGTCTTTTGATTATAGGAGGAGTTGATTATTTCCAAGGAGTTGGAAGAGTGTTCCCAACATTTAGCAAATCCAGTTAAAATTATGGTTACAACGAGAAGTATTCCAAAAGATCCAGTAAGAAAGTTGGAATAGATACGAGACTCGAGTTTCCCGTAGAAATGTATGGCGCTAAAGATGTACATTATTATACAGAGTGACAGAACACTAATATTTGTAGACCAGATATGTGAGGTGAAACTGTCCAGAACTACAATATTTAGAATCCTCATTCTGTTGTACAACCGGATATAATCATTAAGATTATGCACATTGCACCTGGAACTATAGAATAAAGGTTATTAGTGCATAACAAAAGTGATATTTGAGTGTATGCGATGCAGCCGGATAGCATTTCAGTTAGGTTCAAACTGACTGAATCCTGCGACGGTGAAAGTCGTGAATTCGCTGAGCCGAAATTATGAACCGAAACTAG
>JAQFYC010005317.1:0-14710 GCA_034694165.1 Tomocerus mixtus
GGTCTCAATTGCTGGTGATCTCCCATAAGGATAACCTGTTGACAATGCTCTGTCAAAGAAGCTATTAAATGGGCCTCGAGTACATGCGCAGCTTCCTCTACGATCATGACTTGGGATCTAAAAATATTTTCCGCAAGTTTCTTGTGTTTGACGGCCCCCGTTGTCGTCATTCCCACTATTTTAGCTGTTTTCAGGTAATTTTTGTCAAAATATTGAAGCTCCTCCCATAGTTTTTCAATTTCTGCGTCTTCAGCCCTAATTTCTGAAATTACTTCAACGAATTTTCCAAGCAGGTACTCGTAAACTATCCATCGTGCGTCTATGTTAGCTTCTTTTAGGTTTTCCGAACCGCTGAATGCAAGGCTTAAGGTTTTTCCATCCAGATTTGCACAAACTTTTTGTTTGCTCGTCTTTGTAAACAATTGACTGATTTTGGAAAACCGTTTTTGTTCGTTTTCCTTTAAATCAGAAACCGAAAGAAGAATGACTTTTTCCTTTTTGTTTCGCCTTCCTCTTTGAGTTATAAAGTCATGAGCATGACTCGAAGAAGCCTCCGAGAGAAGGTTAATTGCTGGTCTGCTAAACCAATTCAGAGGATCATTCTTTATAATTGAGGAATTTTTAGTCCATATTTCCCAGACATTTTTAGCCTTCTCTTTTATTCTCTTAGGAATATTCAATGGAAGATTTTCAAAGTCCACTATCCCTTTTGAAATTAATTTTTCCAATTCCGGACTCTTCTTGTTCTCCACTAGACTTTTAATTTCGTCCTTTAAAAGAGCCTTTTCCTTTTTAGCGTGGATGGATAATGGTATTACAATTTCCGACTTGGAACATCCTCCTACCCTCAAAACTAGATTTTGAGCCTTAAATTTATTCCCATCGCAAAGGGACGTCGTCACGAAGTTAAATATGGTCTCAAGGATTTGATCAAGAGCGTGATTTGTGCTTGAAACAATAAGAATGGGCGTGGTTAGCAAATTCGGGTTTGTAAGCAGCAATTTCACTACTTGGATACCAATGAAAGTTTTCCCCGTTCCAGGGGGACCCTGAATGAGGGTCAAATCTTGGGTGATAGCTTTTGTAAACGCATCAAATTGGGACTCGTTCAACCCTAATTGGGGTGCGGGAGGCCAGTTAGCAATTTTTAGGGCGCTTGCCATTTTGTTGATCTTTTTCTGATTATTTTTTAGTAAAACCGAAAAATTAATTTGAGGGTTATTTTTTAAATATACAGGCGCCTTGTAATTGGTATCACATTGCAAAATATATTTGCTCAAAAAGAAACTATCAAGATCGATACGTTTCAAATATTCGAGTGTGTGTCGATACGCCTCAAAAAATGCTGAACTTTCAAGCATAAGAAAAGTGGTTTTATCATAATCAGTTATTGTCCAACTCGGACCGTCGTTTACAAATAATACCCGCAATTCCAAAAAATCCGGATTTTTTAGCAATTCCTTTTCGTCGTCAAAATGTCGATGAACTGCTGCAAATTTTACCGTTGTGAAATTATCCTGCGTGAGGAGGAGAAGTGATCCGCTCATAAAAAACTTCGTTTCGAACCAATCAACGTCCCTCAAGTCGTTTCTATCAACGGGAACTCTTAGGAACCGTAACCCACGCACTTCGGCATCTCTTTCCCTAGCTTCTCTTAAAGTGGACGATTTTTTTATTTTCACATCGTGGAAAACTCGAACGCTTTGTGTAAGGTGATCCTTGCCATTCTTCACTTCTTTTACTCCTTGACGTAAAGGCCGTAAGAAATCTTCCCTTAGAAGGCGAAACTGGATATCACAATACTCTTCTGGAGTTGAGTAGGGTCCTATTACTTTATTTTCACGCAGGAAGACAGCTGAGGAATTTACAAATAGATCCGATGTTCGTGGAATGACATTTATATCAGAAATTGGAAGTTCCTGGCCCACTGTTACTGTTCCCCTTGTTTGAGCCTCCAAATTGGCTCTAATGCGACTAGAAAAGCGAAAATGCGTCTATGAAACTTCACTCTTAAATAAACAACTTCGTAATTATCATCTAATACAGATAACATTCACAAAAAATTGAGCTGACACTAATTATTGGTAAGAAATGGCTTCCTTTGAATATATGCGAATATGATGTTCGGAAAGAAAATTATGCCGGACTGAAGATCACATATTATACTAAAAATCACCTCGGACGGAACATCGCGTACACTGCTGCCATTCCTTTGTTTGATATTTATTAGGTTAGGTCAGGCTAATACGAGAAGCAAAGTGGCAGTAGGGCAGCGATGTTCCGTCCGAGGTGATTTTCAGTATACTATGTGATCTTCTGTCCGGCGAGAGGTTCCTTTCTAGAATCGCGAATATATATTTAAGTTGCATATAATGTCATTCATATTTTGTGTGCTATTAGACCTCAAGTATCGAAATCTAGTTCGTTAAATGTTGAGATACGTAACCTAACCTATACCCTTCCACTTCATAGAATGTATACATGTAGTAAAGTAAGGTCAATTGTTCAAAATGCAGTACAGGTAAAAAATTTAGACCTGTGAAAAACTGGCCTGCTCTAAATTTTATTCAAATTATTGTTAGTGCGGGTATTACTTTAGATGTAGAGACTGCTCCCACTGATTGCGATACAAAAGATATAGCCTCATCGTTGCTTGGGCATCCAAAATCTGTTAGAAAATATATCTTTGTTAATAAGATGACTATTTAGCATATGAGGCATTTCACATTTCATATAGGGAAACGCTTCCATAAGTGCCGGCGGATTCTTAATAATTGTATGTATAAGTATTGTAATGTAATTTTCCAAATAAATCAAAAGGATTCAACTTACTGAGCTATGGGCCCCACTTTGGATGTCAGTTCCAAAATATTGCAACACAAGAGATCTTAGTGAAGGTGTATTTTGACTCCTTTCAATTATCATCTTAAAAAAACTACAAATACAGATATTTCAAACAATAAACTAACATTACTTAAAACATAGGAACGTACGCATGTTGGATAATATCATAGAAGCATATATATTATGTTGTACTCACATAGAAGTGTCACGAATATCTACAGGTGGATGGGAATAAAGTCCCAGAATTTCCAAATCATTGTGGATGGAATGCCCTACAAGAACTTTTCCCCTCACAATGGCAGCAACTTTAGCTTTCACTTCGTTTTCAGGTGGAGCTGTTTGAAAAACGTTAAATGCCCAAGTAAATGTTTAAAGTTCGAATTGTTTCAAAATGTAAAAAGGAAATTGAAACGTTTTGTTACCATTTTCAAGATCCTTTGGATAAATCCCAGAGATCTGTGACCTGAAGTCTGTAACTGTTTTTGAAGGTTTTGAGAAAGTGTCCAAAAGAACGAATCCAAACTCGTTGACAATAGAAACTCTTCCTAGTGCACTTTTATTTAGGGGATATACACCAACCATTTCACAATCTATTCCTAGGCATGGGGTGACCGATTTATAAAACAATGGCAATTCGTCATCTTTTAAACGATGGGGAAGTTTCCCATTTGGGTTGTAATTAATAAACCCAAATACATTGAGGTACTGTGGTAACACATTGCTTGGGAGCGCCTGCGACCCCATTTTGTTCCTATTTAAATTTATGCAATAAATACGTTTCCGAATTTCCAAAACATGATTTTATTTTTTTTTAAATTACGAACAAGTACTCATATTTTGTGTTGCGTATTTCCTATTTAAAGAATTTTTGCTCTATTTATTTTTGCAACAGTAGAAGAATACTTTTACTTATAGCCTTATTCAATGTATTCAACAGTCGTTTGCAAGCCAACATGTAAGTTCGTAACTCCTGCTGACACTGACTCATAAAATATTATGACTTTGTGCCTATCTAATATTGTCAAAGACCCTGACATTGCATTGCAATGACAAACAAATGAACCTAACAGGAAAAAAGTGAGTCGCTGATAATAATTGTTGATAATATAGCACGAGTCGAGTGTGGCGAAAAGCGAGAGATAAAAACGGAAGATAAAAAGATTAAAATTTAAAATTACTTTCCTCAACGGCAATTTACAAATAACTAATGTGCATACGAGCAAAGCAAGAATAATACAAATTGCTGTGCAATGCAAATAACCTAGTTCATGATAAAGGAGCATAATATAAACATATTTTATATTGTTAACTTTTTTTCATTCCACACAAACATGTATACCGCATAATTTGAGTTAACTCCCTGGTATAGTTAATTTATAATATGCATTTACGGGTAAATTCAATTTTATGAGAAGTGAGATTATTTGTTACCTAATTAGAAACTTTAGGTTGTTGGGAGTTAGTTGATAAAATACGGCATTTTATTTGTAGTAGTTTTTAGCACAGACAGTGACTGTGTTACACTTATGGCGTAACCGTCAGTCCTTTATGTCCTAAATACAATTAATGCTGTTCCATGCAGTGACATATTGACCTTGCATGTATGCACATTATATTATTATTATTTACATGCAATTTGGCAATTGGAACATTATAACTAGCATAACAAGTGTACTTATTGCAGCAGTAAATATGCACAATAAAATATTTATTTTAACCATTGTCACAGGTACACTTCACATACAAAATAATTTTTAAATAAAGACGTCTTTACACAGAGTGGTGTTATTCAAGAACTTAATTTTAGAAGTGTACTTGTTGCTTTATTCCACACTTTTATTAATTGAGCTAAGCTTAGGTAAGTCACATGGGTCATTAAAATAAATGAAGACGTCAGTTTTGGCAATATTATACCTTAGTTAGTGATGATAATGAAATCTACTAAAGCGAAGGATATGCACTTCTGATTGATCATTATATCTTGTTTTACAGATAATAACATTGTGATTGCTCAAATAATTAAATATAAGCGTTCGTCTAAAAGCCATGAATAATATTTGCCAGTAAGCATTCTTGTTACCCATGCAAAAAATTACTTGATCGATCGCAGCCAATCGCACCAAATGTTGAACTTTTTGCAAAATACTTATAGAATTCATACCAAACGAAGTTTCAATTACTTTATATTAACAATCGTTTGCAAGTTCAACCCATACAATTAAGAACATTGTAATAGTTATAATGTATTACTCTTGTGAAGAATAGCTTATATACATCAGCTCATAATAAAATGCAACATGAATATACCGTTGTTTGAGTCTCAGCCTTTTTGTAAACATTCAAGATTAACAGCTACTGAGTAAACTTCATATATTTAATGGGACCACAAATATAATTGCTTTGCCCCAAATATAACAATTTACCAAAAAAAAATCATTCAGGCTAAATATTTAAAATCTCCACAATAAATTGTTACCTTCCTTGAACTTTAACCCAAAAAAACCAAAAAATTACTTATGTAATCTTCCTTATTTTTCGATCGACACAAGATTACATAAACTAGGTTTTCTAATTATAAGTTTTTTATTGCGGCGATTTTAAATATTTAGACTAAATTATTATATTTTTGGTAAATTACAATATTTGAGACAAAGCAATTATATTTGTGGTCTCATTAAATATAAGCCTTAATAAACTATCATCACATGAGCATTAAACAATTAAATAAATCTACCTTTTATGTATACGTAATATACGTTGTATAAAATATATATTATTGTCAAACCCATTCATTTAATTGACCGGATGTGTCGATATTGTTTATTGAAATTTCCTTACCATTAGGTGATTCAGTTGTGAAACAGTGGAGAAATATTTTAGACACCGTCATTCCTTGGAAATTATTTATCCATTGCGCTTAATGTCGTCGAAATACCCACTGTTAAACCAGATAGTACAAAATTGTTCAATAAATGCAGATTTCGTGATGGCATTGAAAAAAAATAATACTAAATATATTTTCTCAATTTCGGATAAGATATTCAAAAGTTTTGGTTCAAACGTAAACCTTGGATATCTAATAGGTGCACTACCATTTTACTGGTGCAAAGATGATTACTCACTAAAACGCTCAACGACCAAATACAAAATTTACCAAGTGCGTTGTTCTGTTGGAATTTGCCTCCTAATTGCTCTTTTCTTTACATTTCAATTCGCAAAGTTCTCAGGAAGGGGAGAGAAATCATTATCGCATATGTTATCATTCTTTATGTGTATAGGTTATTGGACACTAT
This sequence comes from Tomocerus mixtus, assembly GCA_034694165.1. Lineage (NCBI taxonomy): Eukaryota > Metazoa > Arthropoda > Collembola > Entomobryomorpha > Tomoceridae > Tomocerus > Tomocerus mixtus. The sequence continues at coordinate 6,138 of JAQFYC010005317.1, forward strand.
TCGTAGCGTATTTGTTTTGGGTGTTTCTAGCCGACGATATTGTTTTCAGCTTAAACAATAATATCAATATTTACATTCAATTTGAAGGTAAGAATACGTAGTCTATATTTTTGAAGCTATTTATTTTAAGCATTAAGCGTCAACACATTTTAATTGATTCTATAGTCACATTCTGTAATTTATGCAATGTAATTGTAAAAAGATTAACCATAGTTTGCTATATATTTGTTTCCTGAGGTAAACTATATCGCTGGATGTTATCCTCAGAAGAAAATATATAAATCGCTATTTTAGATATCCAAAGTAGAATTATTTTTTTTATTCGCTTATGATTATGTATTGCATAAAGTATTCGCTATATTTAATTTCTATGTAAGTTGATGCATACACTTACACATTGGCAGTGTTAGCTTTATGAAAAATAATATCTACAAATACGATAATTGCAATTGATTTGTATGTTAAATAGGAACATATTTCACAAACCGTAAGAAAACATCGAATCCAACTACTATAATGGAGACAGTTGTGAGATTGGCGACAATATTTCCTATTCTTTTTCAAACCGCGTCAGTTATTGCTTATCTTTTTCTACACCGAGAGCCAGTCTTTCATTATGTGGAGCTACCAACTAAATATCATTACCTAATCCCCCTTTTGATTATCAATGCGTTATTACTGGTCTGGCAATCTTATATTATTGGCGTTCTGATGGTTTCTGTAATCCATTTTCCAATCATTGGAGCAATGATTTGGCAAGGAATAACACCAGAGTTAACGTACGTACTCAAAACATGCTTAATACATTATTTACTTAGGTATGTGAAATCAATTTGTGATACAGATATTTAATTTGCTTTTATTTTCTATAGGTTTGGCCGATCAAATTATTTAACCGTAAGTGATGTACGCCACAATCCAGAAATTATAATTAGGTATATGATAATATTGAAGAGTATCTTACTCCATCTCCAAAATACAGTGGGCTTAGTTCTTATGCCAGCTCAGTGTCTCTTCATCAGATTAATAATAATAGTTAATGTTATATTAATTAAATTTCATTCGCTTTTTCCGCCAATAATTTTAGTTTCTTTTATTGCTTTATCTGTATTAATTTTTGTAACCTGGTGCAGTCTATTAATAACATTTGAAAAACTGTTTTCGTTGTACAATAACTTGATTGTTAATTTGGATCTCTACACCTCAAAATGTTTAACAGATAAAAATTACGTCAAGAAATTCCAATTGTCGTGCAGGCCAGTATATTTTAGAATTGGATCCATCGAGCCAATAAATATTCAAAGTATACCAAATTTTATATTTTCAATTAGCCGGGGAACAATGAAGCTCCTAATTCTCTCTTCTGGGGCATCTAGTACTCTTACACAAATGCAAATATTTGATTTCATTTGATTTCTATTGTACTCGAGTTTCAAAACTGTGCATTTCTCTTGTACTATTGTATTTCTTTTTGAATAAAGAAAGAAATATTTTTTGATGTTAGTGAACTTTTGTTCTCAACCTTCTGACGTGCCTAAGAATTAATTCCTAATAGTCAAATTTTGTGAATATAAGAGCAATCTTACAACATTCAACAGTCATGGTTAAAAATATGATATTAATATACACTAGCACAATATTAAGTTAGCCAATATCTGAATAAACAAATATAAACTTTTGTCTTACATATACCTACTTATTTGTCCAGATATAATATAATAATATAATAATATTGCATTTATTTTCAAAATTTGTACGCTTCAATCATATTACGATACAATTTCCCTCCGGAGGGTTTTTCAACAGTCGTAGAATTTACAAGTTAGACACGGTAGTTAGTTCTTACATCTTATATACACAGTATATAGGATGTTACTTTTCATAAGGTATATCTCATTTTTTGATGATTTCTATAAATTATAAATACTTTTGTTTGACTTTATTAATTCTTTTGTCTCTCTAACTGACTTGGTTTTAATTGGGGCACAAACATCATAGGAATGCTAAATACCAGTATGTGTAAATAGAAGCAGAAATTACTGAATAGCTTAATTTAATAATTTAAAACTAATCAAATACACGGTAGCAAAACTGGAGGAACAGAATACCGGTATAAAATTTCAAAGACGGTATTACCCCGGTATTGAAAAATCCAACGGTATTATATTGGGGACCCTAGCCGAAGGTACGAACGGTGTGGTGGTGACGATGAGCACCTACATGTTTTTATGAGTGACTAATCTGAATTATATAACGATTAATTTTCAGTATGATAATGGTATTAGATATTTATTTTTGTCTGTCCTATGCGTATAGTAATTCAATCAATATTAACATTGTGTAGCTTTTGGTGGGTATGTGGGAACTGAAGGCTGGATCGACATCAATCCGGGATAAGTCTTATGAGAAAAGAGGTTTTCCATTATGTAAAAGGTTATGAATTGTAGAACAGCCTTTATTAGGAACTCATTGCAGTATAAGACAATTTTAACTATGATAAGTATTTAGAGCGTGTACCTTAAAATATTTATGTTATAGTAAGAAGAATGCATTGTAATAAAACGAGAGCCTAATAAACGGATCTTAATTCGTAAACTACTCACCGATATGATGTGCAAGCTTAAAATGTAATGATTAATGAATACATTTTTCTGCAAACTATATGCAGCAAAACATTTTCTTTCCTATTTTGAAGGAGTTTAGTTGGGCTGAATGACGCAAGTTATATAAAATATTCCTTTCTATCTGTATATGTGACATTGCTAAATATGTAGGTATTCAACAATTTTATTGGCAATCGTGTACTTATAACGTAAATCATATTTACAGATATTAATATTTTTAAGTACAAAATTGTGTAGCACGATTTTCTTAGATGGTCAAAAATTATAGTCTATTCATTTTTGATGAAGGGAAAATAACATTGAGTGATATGTTATAGTAATCTAAATACAATCCTATCTTGCAACGGAGGCAAATTAAAGCCTTCCAGTTTATTTATATTGAGCGTACCTGCACAGTACCTAATTTAATTCTGTAGATTTGGTTTTCCATGTCATAATATGTATACATGTAATTTTAGCGTATAAATGATATAAATGACATTGCACTATAACCAATTTCTTAGCTGCAGAAATAGGTGCAAGGCCCCGTGAGCAATACAGTTTAAATATTATAAGCTAACAAATATGAAACAAAGCAATTTGTGCGTCACGTGTAATTAGTTAGTATTAAATACCAAACACGTACCGGCAGCATTACGGTAGCTTCTTAGACGTTTATTAAGGAACCTATATTTTCCAGCCTAGACGCCTAGAAATAATACATATTTAAACAAGAGTGTATTAATTTGTGAGAATTCAATGTCTATCTGTCCGATACTCAGTGAGCAATAGCCAATTCAAATTCTGAAAATATTCATATTTTCGGTTAAATATTTTGAAATACTAAACCATGATTGTATAACTTTTGAAATTGGTCGAAACACGTATTTTTGTAGAAGGAAAAGATCAATATTTTATATAAATGGAAAACGATATAAAGTAAGAAGTATTAGTACTCGCTAATGCGTACATAGTAAAAGTAGCTCTATCTAGTCTTTTGGACTTAACAATTTCCTACTGGTATATTGAAACGATTAAACCAGTTTTGACCTTTTCCAATGCTAATTATAGAAATATATGGTTTGGTTTTTTAAAATATAAAGGCGACGATATGTGGGGGCCTAAATGAGTTTTTCAACAAGTGAAAAATTCATAATATAAATCTTGGGACAATAGTATATGACATGCCAGATAGAGCCTGGAAGCATTAACTGCCATACAGTAAGTGCCTATTCACTGCTAAATAGTTTGCTACATTCGCTTTGCAATGGTTTATTGTGTTATTTACGTACATAATTTTACATTCCGTATATTATACCATACCTAGGCAATGCTATATGCATTCTCATTGCTTTTTTCTCTTTTTTCTAAACCATTTCTACTTAATATTAATTTAGCTATTGCATATAAATACCTAGCTGCACTTTTAATTGGGATGGATTAGCAAAACTGCTGTTGTGTATTCTGTACCTCAGTTTGAGAAAGAACGAAAACTTACAGTCATAGTAAGTACATCATTGTGAAGCCTTACCGAATACCTACTTAACATAAAATCCAACTTTAATAATTTAAACTCTTTCCCTTGAAGAAATGAAAATGAAACACAAATTAGACAAATTATTTTTTATTTTCTGCGCATTGTTAGTAGAAATTGAATGTTTAAAAGGCCTAGAGGAAGATAAAATTTTACTTTTGCAAGAAGGAAGAAGCGGTTATGGGGAAGCTTGTAACCGAACCCAAAGATGTGTAAGCGGAGGCTGGATGACTTGCACTCGTGGGGGAATTTGTGAGTGTGTCAACGCGTACGAAATGAACTACGACAACAACCTTGGTCAATGTGCCCAGAAAGCTGGGGAAATTTGCACTTACACCGAAGATAATAAAGTCAATGCAAATGCGTATTATGCGTATCGAACGCTATTTGCCATTCTAATATTTGCGAATGTGATGGAAACTCTTATGAAAACATAAATTATACCTGCTCTCCTGCAAAATCCTTTGGCCAGAACTGCTCTACAGAAATAAAGTGTGCTACAGCCCAGAGTTTGATCTGCTCTCAATCTATATGTTCCTGCAGTGCTGATTCGGTATATTCGTTCCCGGATTCCCAATGCGTGGGCTTGGCGGGTAGGAATTGCTTACAGGGAAACAAATGCGTCCCTGGAGCTGTCTGTATTGGAGGAAGATGTAATTGCGAACACAATTATTATTCCAACAGCTCAGGATATTGTCACGAGAAAAAAGGCCCCGGGCAGAATTGTAGCAGCAGCTTGGAATGTTCTAATAAAGAAGGAGCCGTACTTGTCTGCTATGGAGGAAAATGCAGTTGCGAGTCAAATGATACAGTTTACGATACCGTTGGGCGCTTCCGTCCAGCTACTAACGACTTCGAACCGAATTTGTCCTCAAAATGTGTCGGACTGGCGGGAAAGAAGTGCACTTCAGAAGGGCTCTGTGTTTCCAGTGCTTTTTGCCAATTCACCAGTCCACATAATCCACAATCCACGGATGTTAACAAAAAATACGACGGGATTTGCAAATGTTTACCCGGATTTACTTTGACTGAGGCCAATACGTGTGTCACCGATTTCGGGCGCCCTTGTACATCAGCACGCTCCTGCAGAGAGGGACTTGTCTGTGATGAAGGCAGTTGCACTTGTAAATATCCGAAACATCAGCAATACGACCCGGAAACCAAAACCTGCAGAAGCAAAATACAAGGGCTGTGTACCAAAAACGAAGATTGCGATATTAATATTCCTTGCAAAATAACATCGAGAAATACAACGGGCCACTGTGTTTGTCCTCGGGGGTATGTTGATAATTACTCGGGAGGTTGCGATCTAGCTTATGATAGCCCCTGCGGATTTTCTGTCGGAAATTCGTCCGTGTCAGGAGCCCTAACCACAAAATGTGATAGAGTTTCAGCTTTGAGATGTATAAATAGAATTTGTGCATGTGATGACCTGCTTTACAAATACGATGAACAAAATAGAAAATGTCGAGGACTTCCGGGCGCCAATTGTAGACTAAACTCACCGGCGATTTCCCATTTAGAATGTGTGGACTATGCATATTGTTATCGACCAGAACAACAAGAACAAAGGTATAACTTTGACCCAGCACCTCCTACACAATCACCAGTTTCACCGGTAGTTTCTAATGCAAGCGCTTTTGCTATTACTGGAAAGTGCAAGTGTTTTCCCTGGATACCTACTGCCAGCTTAGATGTCAGTTGCGATACATTTTAGTTTTATTTAATACTATTTGTAATTATGTCTGATAATATACACGTGACATTTTCTTGTAAAATGTTATATAATTACTAATGTTAATTTTATCATAGTATTACTCAACTTACGTAATTACATTCATTTATTTGTTTCTCATAATAAAGCTACAAATAAGATAAACATTAACAATTGCGTTTATTTTTCCTGAAAATAATGAAGCGTATAATAGACCAAATCATAATAATAATATAGACGATACTGTCACATTTCCTATTTAGGTTTCCCATAAATACAACCTAATCTGCTATCTTTACAAGCAAATCCACTGTACTGTACTTACTGGTATTAGCTTTTTAAAGATAGGAAGCATTATTCATGGTAAACATTCTAAATACCTAATAAATGCTTATGACGCTAATCGTGTCGTATCTCCTTACTTTCTGCGGAATATGATTTTATTTTATTATGTATGCATAGGTGTGCACAATAGTTCTAAAACGTACAAAACACTCAATACTTACTTACAAGACTACGATACTACCCTGTAATGTATTGCCCAATAAATATGTCTCAACACAAATGTCAATGTCAACTAAGGTATACCTTGCACCATGTCTCTTCGAAACAATTGCGCAACTTAAAAGTTATATGTAGAAATTGTATAAATACTTTGCATTGAAATAAAATTGCTAACATTGAAAAGCTCTAGATATATTATGGGTACGGAAGAACTGGCAGGTAACACGACAAGATTTGGCAGAGAAATATTTTTATTTTCTTAGAGCAGATAGTGGGTTGACAAAGGCGCAGACACAAGGTGAATGAGGCCGCAAATAACTTAAAATTAAATTAGTCATATGTATGGATTAGTCAGTATATAGAACAATAGAAATAGTTGTGTAAATCAGATATTACTTGCAAATGTAGAAAGTCATTAACGCATTAAATAGTATATTATTTTTATAGTGCAGATTTAACAAGCTTTGGGGGCCTCTTTTCATCTTGTCTCGATTAACGTATCGCTTTTGGGACACCCATTCATCTCAGCACATCATATTATTAGCAAAGCATCAATAGTTTTGTATACCTGACGATGATAATATATTGGTACCTTGATACCTTGTACACACAAAGCACACAAATTTAGGGCACGTGCATTTATATAAACGTATCTTAGTGGATAGATATATTTTGATAAATAATTATATTATTATTATTATTATTTAAGGCACTGATTACGTCCTACACTATATAATACAATACAGTACGCTGAATAAACCACTGTGTATGTTGCAATCAATTCTCTGCCAATTCAACTTTTGTCTGCCATTGTCAACCTTTACTATCTGCCTATTCACCTTTGGCAAATTTGGCAGGTCTGCCGGTCTGCCTATTTCTGCCTGTTTACCTGCCGATTCTATTTTTTCTATTACATTATTATTTGCCTATATCTTATAATTTAAGGTCTGAATGCAATAGTATAATATGTAATATATGCGCTAGCACGGTACAATAAATTCTCGATGAAAGTTTACTTTTAAATGTCGATTGTTCGCTTCATTTGTCTTCAAAAATGATAACCAGGATGAATAATATATCATTACACTGACAGTGTATGAAGATAAACTTCGGTAGGTTGTGTTTTCCTAGATATTGAAAATTTTCAAACATATTACTGTCTTCGACGACTCCTAAGTAAAATACCAATCTTAAATACATGGAAATTCTGCAATGCTAACAAAACTGTGAAGCTTATTTTTCATGTTGATTTTCAAATGAACAGTAAAATACTTTGAAACATGCTACCTGTATTTGCTTATCAAATATGCATCGAATACCGTATACTAATAAAGCTTTTGACTTGATAGCGATCGAAAAGTACAGCGCAATAAAAATAACAATTTGGCAAACCAAGGCATTTAAATATTATTAATGTCCTGCAAATTAATTTGAAAAATAAACTTTATGTCAGTTTGGGATAAGCATTTGTATCAAGTTCAACTACTCCCCTGTTTTGGAAATTATAGGTTTTCTACAAGTTATTTTGATTGCAAAATGCTAAAAATAATCACATAGCACACAATGGCAAAATAGTATTCAACACTACATTTACCACATTCTTTCATTACTATTTTCTTTTCATCAACGAATTCTGCTTTTATGTAGTTATACGATAGTTTTGAATTTTTATTTTACCGAAAAGCGGGTTACTAACATAACACCAAAAAATAATATTGTTCAAAATGAAATCAAAAAGCTTGTATTCTATTAATAATCACGTTTTCTACAGCACACAGCTCAGCATAAATTTAGGATATTATATTGGAGCTTTTCCATTTTATTGGTGCAAAAAAGACTTCAAGCTTAAAAATACATCTTCTAAATATAAACATTATCAAATATATTTCACCTTGGGAATTTTCTTTCTTATGACATTTTTCTTCTTTGTTCAGTTTTTAAAATTCTGTATGCGGAGCAATCTGTCGTCATCCTACATTTTATCATTTTTGTTAACCGTTGCATGTTCTGGTAGTTTCTTTGCGCGCATAATCATGTTATATTATGCACACGAACTCATAGTAGCTATGAACGATAACTTAAACATACTTAAGGAATTTGAAGGTAAATAATTTAAAAATTGTCAAATAATTAATAATATATTAATGGTCTTATTACGATATCCCTCGCCATCTACATTACCTAAGAGACTATACATGAACAAGCCTTGCTTGTTATT
>JAQFYC010005318.1:0-14709 GCA_034694165.1 Tomocerus mixtus
TTTCGGGAGGGGCTCAAAATATACGGTTGAAAAACATCAAAAAATCGCGCGTAGCGCGAAAATTTTTGCAACTTTTTTTGGGTCAAAATCGACCAGGATCATAGGGATTTTGGGGTATGGCCATTGGTATGACTATAGTAAAAATAATTTTTTGTTGCAGAACTGCACACTCTTTCCATCAGGCAGAAGGATAATTTCCAAGGAAAATTTCTCCGCGATTCTCAATGTTTAACTGAGGTGACAGTTTATCTAGCCTTAGCAAATATGAAGCAACTGAAACGTCTCCAAATTAAAAGTATTCAGGTGAATATTAACATAAATATTAATTAGCAAATAAATATTTTACAATAATGAATCACTCATTATATCATTATTATTATATCATGTACATTATGCATACCTGCAATGTATAATCATTGTAATACGTTTTCTAGTTTTCAGACCAGTGTCGCAAACTTCTCTGTGAATCTTTAGAGGATTGTTGGCTTGACTTTCTGTGATAAATTAGTCAATATTCGATATTGTTTAAATTTAAATTACTTTACTGATACGAAAAAGACAACACCGACAATGAAATTACAAAAGATGAATACGCTCTCAAAATTAGCCTACGTTAAAAATTACAACGATATACTTAATTATAACACTGACTGGTGTGTTACATGTAGTAAATAATTGAAATAATCAAAGTAGTACAATAATAATTGACACAAACATTTAGAAATTAGAAATTTTCTTTACGGAGTTTTCATAGCTTAGTATTTATATTTTGTAAAGTGTATTTAACACGAAAGAGAATAGTCTCTAATTAATCAAAGAAGACTACATTGTTACTGTTGAATCTAAACTACAGAGATTTCTATATTGGATTTATTTGTACTTACCAAATTCTTTGAGATTAACAATCATTTTCATGTGTGATATTATAAAATACTTCAATATGAAGCCAAAATTCTTTACACGAGATTGAATTTAAATATAATTTAGATAAACGATGGTGGGATGAAGATAATTGCTATTAATAATGTGCCTTTCTGGCAATAACTCACAATGTATGCCCTTAACTACTAACTAATATGTACCATATGTATGTTACAGTACATATGTTGAAATCGTAGGGCTGGTAAATAAACTGAATGTAATGAAATTAGACACGTAAATAAATAGAAATAGATAGGTAGAGTATTTATTGTACCATACCAATAGAATATAGCATTAAGTAAATTACGAATGGTACAAAAATACTGTTCTCCATAATATAAAGAAATCAATAGTACCACAGTAATGTGACAATGCTTACTAAAAACAATGTAACTTAATTAATTCGTACAATATGGATGTAAAGGAAAAAAGACGTTACTGCTCACAACACAATACATAGATAATAAATACTAAAAGTATGTAGGTAAAACGAAATTATTAGGTGGGTGCGTTAGTGTTAGTGAGTACTTACAACTAAATCTACGAATTGGGTTGTTTAAGATTTTATTTTTCCCATTACAAAAGTTATTAATAATTATTATTTAATTCATAATATTTTCTATATAGTCAGTTAGTTGTAGGTAAATAAATAGGTCATACCAGATGGTTTTAACTTATGTAATACATTATAATATATTGTAAATGTTGTATACAAGTATAGAGGTGAGATTCAATAAAAATGAACAAATAAAAGCATTACAGGCTACATCGTCAAGTAAAATCTGAATATGTTCCGGTACGGTACGGTAGTACCATAGTATTTTTGTTTATTTTCCCATTGGCACAGCACAAATAGCAAAATTAAAATAATAATTAATTACTATAGCACTAAACTAGCAATATTTTAATACTTTCGCTCATTCAAAACAGAATGCCATCATTGAGTTTTCTCTAAATTATATTACTTTCATCGATCCTTATTTACGATACTCATTAGCACTTAATTTTCCTAAACAAATTAAGAACACATAAAAAGCAGCAATAAATAAAATTTAAATTTGAAGAAAATTTTTGAAGCAAAAATGTCTAATTTAGAAATTTAATAATATGCATGAAATAACTTGAACATTCATTTCATCATCATATGAAACCATTAGAGAAATCGTATTGTCATTCATAATATTTAGAATGGTGATCATTCCTAATAAAAAGAATACCAAACAACAGGCCAGAGTCGGCCGACAGTCCAATGCAAACTTTCTAGCATCTATTGATTGTATTCCTATTAAAAGGCAGTGCAATTTCTTTTCCGAAACATTAAAAATTTAGAATATTTAAATTATGTTGAGGTAGGTTGTAAGCATTTTTGACAAAGGAATTGTTAATGTAAAAACATGAATACCCATACTACATTATGCACCGCTATGCTATCATAAAAGTATTATAAGCGTCACTCTTATTTCTTTAACGCAGGGTATTTCTTCCATGATTTCCATGATTATGTATGCTGTTTATAGAAATCATAGTTCTTTTAATGGTGTAAAAATTGGCAATCATAAAATTTTAATATTAAGTAGGAATTTTAACATGTACTTCTGCATGGGCGTTAGGTCTTGAGACGGCGTTACATATAAATCATTACATTCAACGTTCTCAACTCAATTACGTTTGTGCTTTTACTAAACGAAAAAGGCGAAAATGCTAGCTATGCCATACTATACTTTATTTAAAAACTTAATCATTTACAATCAAATAAATTTGTAACATATATTTATTTAATCCCCAAAGATTGAATACGGTTTTTATTTATCCAAAATCACGTATCCACCTCTCGTTTTCGTCTCCTGTAATATTTTAATGTTAAAATTATAATACCATTCAATTCAAACTCATGTAACGGCGTATAAATAGTTAGTTATGCTTTAATAATTCTCAGACGTACGTACCATTTATTAGATGTGTCACGATGTGGTCTGTTCATGAACCTGTTAATGTATAATTGATAATGATTATATACCTATTATATAGGTAAATATGTTTGAAAAATAAGTATGTACAAAGAAAATGTATTGACCATGGATAGGCGCTGTTAAGTCGACTAGCTGCGAGACAATTGTTAATTTGGTCCAACAAGTCTTGTATATCTCCTAATAGCCCACCGTAAAGTTGCCCCTTTCCAGGTCCTACTTCATACACTTTCAACCTAATTCGAAATTAAGTTATTGAGATTAAACCAATATTAACATATTATATAATTAAGAGAAATGGGCAGAAAATGGAAATGGCCTGCTTACCAAACGTCTTGAATATCATTAGTGAACAGGGGGATGAGTGAGACTGTGTAGGTGTGATGGTCATTGTAATACTCGGAGAACTCTTTGTAGCAGTAGGAGTGGGCGTTCACCATAATTTTCCAAACTGTCTCAATAAGGGGCTCGTACATTCCAGCCTTTTCTGCTCCTGCTGGATCCTTCAACTTTTCCCCAAATCCCTTTGCGTATTCAGGTATTGTCAAATTAAAGTTTGCTCCGTTTATTTGAGTTACGTTTGTCGATTTCGTCTAATAAACCACAAACAGAGTCATATAAGTAATTACACCTGTTTATATATGATGAATAAATTATTTAGTTAGGTATATATATTATACGTTTCTGTTTTCGCAGATTGGGTCCGTGTTGTTAGCGGAGGGTTGGACAAAGACGTGTCCGTTAGCCTTTTCCAGACACTTGGTCAGGGCATTTGCAATTCGGAAGAATGCAGCGTAGGAAATATAGGGCTCTTTGATATGATAGTTCTCGGTTTGAAGATTGATGAAGGAATTCGTGGCCAAATTAAAGTAGTCACTGTTCACTGCAGAACATGTTTTCTGTGCACAAAAATAAAAAAATCGATTATCAATTACATTACATTAACATATATCAGTAAAATCAACAAATCCCATAATATCTAATTGTTGAACTTGTATTGCTAATTTAGTACCTGCATAATTTGTTTCGAAAGTTGAAGCAACTTGAGAACAGGATACGGTTTTACACTTTTCACGGGCGTCTGGGCATTTCTGTGAGATATTTACGACACACGATATTTAGTTATCAAAATTCATTCCCTATTACCAGCGGACAATCGATTTTTGTGCAGCGAGAATTTCCCTTTGCGGAAACAATTTTTCGATTCGGCGAGATACATGGGATTTCTATTCCTACATCTGTAGTGCCTTACTTACTGCGTAGTAATAGTAAGCCAGCAAAACCTCATACATAAATCAATTGTCCCACTATCAGTGCCATAGATAAAATAAATAAAAGATACTTACCCAGTTAGACTGGATATGACAGAGTCCATATACTACAAAATGATACCACAATTAGTAATTTAACGGGAAATTTCATTAGTACAATAAGCAAAAACTGTTTACCATGTTCATTTGGGACTGCATGAGAGGGTCTCCAACTTCTGGGTCCTTGGTGACTTCATCCTCGTCCAAACTGATGGCAGACTTGTTTGCTGCCTGTGCCTGGGTCCTATCAGGGAAAGAATAAAGGACGAAAGTAAGGAGGAAGATGAAGTGTGTGTCCATTTCCAATGACAAAACTGTAATGAGCTGCTATCGAAGGGAAAACGCAATTCTCAGTTTTATTGCCACTAGAAAGTTCAGTTCGGAGAAATTATTTAATCGTAAAATTTTATGACTCCTTTCTAAACATTTATATAATAGTATGTTTATATTTAGTTGAGATTCTCTCCACAGCTACCAATCACAATACGTAATATTATTTTGTATCATTATATAATGTACAATGCGTCATGAAAGCTTATTCATCGTTTAGATATTTAACTATGTTTATAATTGAAATCAATAAATAGTAAAACATTGTATTTTTTATATCAATGATCAAGCATTAGTAACAATAATTTGCAAAAAGAATATATTACCCAATCACTTGACAAGTTATTTAGCCGGTACCTAACTAAAATTGTACCATCTGTACAACTCTGTATGTATAATTGTTATTGAATGCCAGTTACGGGTAATATGTATGGTATTTTTTTAATTCAGGTAATTTATGCATATCAGATCAGCAGGTGGATGCATTATCGGTTGATGTTGATGATTAAAGGGTTGCGTGTTTATAATAGCACAATGAAAGGAAATAAATAGGTAAATAGTGGGCAGACGACAGACCTAATTGAAGTTAAAAATGAAATCAAGACTAGTATTAGTATTGCAGTCTTATTAAAAACAAGAAGTTTTTATTCTCAATCTCATCTTAAAATGTAAATTGTAACTCAAATGTAAATATAATACAATTTTGATACTTTTTGCGTTAATGTAATAAAATTACTTTCAAAATGTAATGATGTAAGTTTATCGTCAACATATTTTGTAAAAAGAATCCTATCTTATGTATTTTCCGAACCAGCATGAAGTGAGACGGGTGAAAGGCAGACGAGCGCGGCATGCGGCAGAGTGCAATTGTATCTTGTGTAAAGCCAGCTTTAACTCTGAATGGCCCGGGAAAAAAGATAATTATATCTTCGGCTTGTCATTTACTAATTATCAATATTAGAGTAGTACAATCACTGGCAAACCATTCGCCAGTGGATTTAGCCAATTATCCCGACGACATTGCACTTATTTGATTTATTAGGTATTAGGAATAACATTCTCGCCAAGTTGATAAGTTACAGGTAAATAACTTAATTAATTTATAGATAGTACTACTTAATTAGTTTATAGTTGATAGTATATTATACATAGTTGATAGTATAGTACGCGGATGTGTCTATTCTATTGTCTATATAGTTCTCCAGGCTATAATTAATTGGATAATTAGAAATAGGTTTTACAATTTTAATGTTTGTTGTTTGTATATAAGTTGATTGACAAATTGAGATTGATAAGCATAATTTTTAATTTTTTGTATTGTTATAGTACTTCTTGAATTATGGTTTTCCTTTTATCAACTTTTCAGCTATCAGCATTTGACCGTTGCCCGTGGAGGAATTAGCCTGGCTCCTGGATTATTGAATGGAAGAAACGTGAATTAATGACACAAGATAATAATTAATATGAAAGATCTTAAATGTGCAGTTTGCTCTGTCCAGAGCTCCCTCAGCTGTTCCAAATGTAAACTGGTGAGCTATTGTAGCAAAAATCATCAAAGCGAACACTGGGAACAACACAAGACAACTTGTCTCCCGATAAAGTTGCAATTCAATGCGGATTTCAATCGACAAGTGTACAAAGCTAAACATGACATTGGCGAAGGAACCATTATTTTCGTCGACACTCCCGTAATGATATTTCCGATGATGAGAATGGTAAATGATTCCTCAAGTGAAGTGACTGGGGGAGGAAAAATATGTATGGGATGCTGCACCCAAGACGTAAAAGAAAAATGCTCAAAATGTGGATGGCCCGTTTGCAATAAGAAATGTGAAAATGTAATTAGATTTTACTGTGAATATTATAAGTATTCATTATATGCATTATATTATTTCGTATTTGAAATAAATTAAATATTGCGGTTTTGGCTTTAATTGCAAAAAAAATGTTTGATATTTTTATATTTTCACTTTCTAGGAAGATTTCCATGCCAAGTTGGAATGTAAGGTATGTATGTACCTATATTTATATTGTGTTGTAGTATCTATGATTACCGTCCAACCTTCCTTCAATGATTATATCGGTAACCAGAAATGCTAATTTGATTGTAGCAAAAATCTGTGGATAAAATTAAATAACATTTTATTTCTTGTGCAAGGTTTTTGCTGGGAAATATCCACACAGGGAACTACAAGAGGTTTACTTTCGTAGTGCAGTCATTCGAGCTCTAATGATGAAATTGGAGTATCCGGAAAAGTGGGATTCCTTAATGCAGTTTCCCCATGGATATCCTGCGCAGCGTGCAAATCCTCAAGACAAGAAAAATAAGGCAGTTACGGTCCACTTTGTACACTTTTCTTGCGATCTGAAACAGTTCGATGTAGAAACTATAGTCAAGGTTTGGGAAATCATCGAAGTAAATCTGAAAGCTGACAGTCTTATTCCAACATGGTATGACTTCGTAAACCGCAATAATTATTACGGTTTGATTAAGAAATCAAAGAATTTATTCCATTTTACCTGGTAAAAATACTAAAGCTTAAACATCCAATCCAAAATTAAATATTTACACAAGATTGTTATGTTTACAGTGCGAAACTCGAATTAAAAGGACAGGGAATTATTATGGGATGTTTGCCGAATATAGTAAGCTATCCAACTCCACATTATGAAACGGCTGAGGGACAGGACAAATATTCTCGTTACTACTTTGCAATGAGGAATATTAAAAAGGGAGAACCGTTGGTGGCCGGCATTAATGATAAAAATGATAATATTTCCGGGACACAGGAACGACGTCAGTTTATTGCCAAATTTGTCGGATACAATTGCGCATGCATAAGGTGCAGGGATCCTACGGAATGCGGGACTTATTTCTCTGCAATTGCTTGCCCGTGTAAACCAGAAATTAAACAAGGGTACACTAACATCGGGTACTTCTTGCCCCTCAATCCGTTGGAGCCGAATTCGGATTGGAAATGTAATAGCTGTTTAGCATTGAAGAATGTTTTAGAAATACGTCAAATCGTGGCCAGCTGTCAAAAAACTCACGAGGAGAACAAGGAAACATTTTATTCAAAATTTATGGCAATTTTTATGATCGCTTTGAAGGATCTTAGTTGTGCCAAACGAGAGAAACGTGATTTGACAAAGGATGAAAAAGAGAGAATTGAACTGGCTACTGAAGGATTGCCAACTGTAATGCAAGAGCAATATGACCGATCTGTAGCAATGGAAGTCCAACTACACCCCAATCATTTCATTTTGATTAAGGAACGTATTATGCTCTTAAATGGATTGTTCTTCTACCTACAATTAAATCGGAAAGAACCATGTGTACTGGATTCAGTGGGAATACGCCAATATGTATTCCCAATTAAAGACTTCCAATTTTTTGACGGAGTTCCCAAAAAATGGATTTTATTCAACGAAGAGCTGAGGAATTCATCAATGGATCTATTGCAGATATTGCACAAAGTTTTTCCAATAAGATTCTATGAATGTGGTAAGAATTGTCTTTCCAATTTTCAATTAAAAGTAAATACTGTTAAGGTTAGAGTAATATACTTAATATAGGTGGAGTCGGGGCATATGGCTAAATGGTAATGTGCCTTGCGTGCGATAAGGGCTAGACAGAAAGAGCACAGAGGTTCAATTCCTCAGGATGTATATATTTTACTAATATACTGTAGGTAAGTGACAGTAATTACTGTATTTATAATTATTATATTTCTTTTCTTTATAGATCTATTGTACTTTTATCTGATGCTATCCAAGTGGATGATACTGAAAGAGAGTGTGAAAACCCACAAAAATTATTCTCAATTTGTGGGCGATTTTACTGACTGGAAAGAAACAAGAAAGAATGTAGAGTCTGGCTTTTTGAAGTACCATGCCACTGAAGTCAGTAAACGCTACCTCGCATGCCTTAAGAAAATTGATTCATGTGTGCCAAAAGATGCATCAGACACATTTCCGTTTTATACAAGGATTTTAGAAGGAAAAGTGTGAATGCCTTACATTGCTTACTTATTTACGTTTTATGTTGTCATCATATACTACTTTATCTATGCAGCTATGCATATTAACAATAATGTTGATATTCTTGGCTTCTTGATGCTAAAGTACACTTTCTAATGTCTATGTCTAATCAAACAATCAACTAATTTCTACTTTCTTTTTACACTTATTCTGAAATACTTACGCAATGTGTGAGTTATGTAAGTAGATTACATATGAGCTACAAATGTTGCGTTATATATATTTTGCGTGTTACATTGTATAAGTATGTTATGTAAAATGTCAAGATAATCTAAAAATCTGGTAATGAAACACTCCACTACTATGTATGCTTGAATAAATAAATATACATCGTTTATATTGTTTAAACTAATATATTTAGCTATTTAATATGCACAATTACAAAATGGTTAAATTAGAGTCAATACTATTATACTTGGCAGTTTTAACACACTCACTCCTTACCATGACTAAAAATTATCAGTTGCAGTGAATTTATCATTTGTATGCCTTCTTTAAAACAAATATCTGTTGCGCAATGAGCAAATCCTGAAATCACGATTAATCAAAAATCAAAAATGCCAACCTCTTAAATAGTTACACTACTGTAAGAAATGTAAAACAATATGAAAGATTGCAAAATAATCTATAAAATTAAAATTTTGAGTTGTTTTCGACGAAATGACTATGCTAGGGCATCGTCTCGATCTGCAATATAGTGTTCAGCATTTTCAATACTTGAAAAGTTGAGAAAATGTGATGCTCGATGCACTTCGTGGTAAAATTCTTTAGGATTGGCCAGCACAACTTCGTACTTCATACTCGGGTCGTGTCGAACTCCCATGAAATTGTAATTCCAAGAACTACTAGAAGGAACCATGAAGAAGCCCAAAAATCGATCACTGAGAAGTATCTGCACCTTTTCATAATGAGATGGTAAGTATCCTTTAGGATTATTTCCACGATCCGTGTTCTGTCGTCCCCATTCATAACCACTACAAACAAACCATTTAATTTGTATATTATTTATATTAAAGTAGGATTATTAAAAGGTTGAATGTTGAATGTAGGTAATGCAAAGCATTTCTATGTAATATAACTTGAAATAAGTGTTTTAACAAATTAACAAATCAAGTACCTGGGTGTAAGTTTGTATGCTGTCAATGAACAAGATCCAGGCGTGAAACTGCATGTAATTATTACTGTTTTCTCTCCATCCCATTCTGGATTTTCAGCCATAACTTTGGCATGAGTTGTTATATCTTGAGGTGAGAGTTGTGGTAATTCATTGGGTTGCGTATGAATCCATCCCAAAGGCTCCATTTCTAAAAAATGGAAAAGATTTAATGTAATAATTATTCTACAATATAAGATTTTAACGTGATTACGCTAATATACCCTTTAATAAGTCATGCTGAGGAAGTAAAGTTGGCAAGTGTACAGTCTGATGCGTTCCCCATTGCGGTGGCATAATTATGCATCGAATTTCTTTTACTTGCGGATTGTCAGATGGACTTACTCCATACATGTAGCCAGCAATTTGAGCTCTATGAAAAAAAAACATTAAGATATTTATAGAAGACATCACTGAGTAAAAACATTGCATTTTTTGTAATATGTGAGTTAAAATCTTTGAAGGTACCTTAAATCAGATATTGTAACGAATTTTCTCAAAAGATTTTTAGGCAGAATGTATGTAAATCCTGTTTCCTTGATATCGTCAGATGAGACGTAGATGTGATTAGTTCTCAAATGCAAATTAGTTGCAGAAATAGCTCGGACTCTCCACTCAGTTTTGGATGAGAATGTCTGACTTTCATAATTGGAGGTTGTGGAAGTAATAATTTCATCTCCGTGTTTATTGACCGTCCTTGTAGTCGTTGCCGTCAGCTGTGATTGCTCTTTACTTTGTTTTTCAATTTCCGCAATTTGCTGACGTTGCTGGGATGGTGCGGAAATTTCCATTCCGAGAAGAATGTCCCTGATTTCCGACTGAGTGAGAGATGCCACATTGACATTGTTCTTTTTGCCGTAATCAGCTAGGATCAAATCTTTAAGTTGTACTTCAACTCTAATCCATTCGTCGTCGGTTAGTGTTGGCCAGATGTGATGTGACTCTGTTATTGTTGTCTTATCTGGCTTCAGAATTACCTTAGTTCTTTCATTATTAACATGAAGCGCTCTGAGGATAAGAATTAACCTGGAGAAAGCTGTATATGATGAAATGGTCTTGAGCCAGTCATCGTATAAATTGAAAAGCACCATCTGAGGCTCAGTCGCTTTCAAGATCAGATCACCAAACTTCTCGACTTTCAAGCACGCCTGGAACGGGAGTTGTAATTCTGAGCCTTTAATAACAATATTTGGGAAATCGAGTAAATGGACTTCCAGCGGGTCCAACATTCCTTTTCGAGTGACAATAATCTGTTTCGGCTGCTCTTCTACAGGCAAAGATCGAATGAGGGCAGCGACTTCTTCAGCTGTTTTCCATTTGGCTAACTGACCCAAACGCTTTTGACCAGCCCAGACAGAAGTGTGAATTATTTTTAAGAACAATTGACCAGTACGGGGATTGAAAATGAAAATGGCTCCATTAATTGGCTTTGTCGTCAAGTTTCCTTCAAAGGTTTTGTGAATGGTGACTCGGTATACATTCGTGTCGTCTACGAACCAAATAATTTGATTTGAAAACAGTTCTCCGTAGTTTTGAGACGAGAGGTAAGGTTCCGTAGGCTCTGAGGAGTATAGTTGAAGGGCCTTACGAATGCGCTCTCTCAATACATACAAAGCTGGATTTGCTTTCATTATTTTAGCCATTGCTTGCTGAATCAGAGGTTTGCATCCAGGGAACCAATTTCCATAAGCACTGTGAAGATTGTAAGCTAAATCGAGGGAGATCAACACACCTGTCGGACTTGGGTAAATTGACATGTTGTCTGTGGTGTAGTCCAAAAACTTTGCTCTTGCGTATCTTTCAATATCGTGAGAATCGTAATCTCCCCAACGCAGTTGGACGTCTATCCAATATTTTTGGGTTGTTGTACTGTCCATTGTATCCTTCGTATCAGCCAATAATGATGGCCGGGAAACATTCCACTTGTAAGCAGCAAAGAGAAGAATATCAGCGCAAGACGAATTCATTTTGTAGGATTTCCTGGGATGAATTGTTTCCTTCTGTACAGTTTCTATTTCCAAAGCGTCCAATTCTTGATCAAATACTTGACACAAATCCATAATAACCGACTCGTGAATCTTCTGCCACAAATGAGCTCTGAAAATCTGAATCAGGGATATTTTTAAAGTTGGAATCTTTCCGTGCATAAAGATTCCAGTCAAATCCAGCTGCACTTGAAAGCCGACGTATACATTTGCACGGTTAATTGTTGGTGACCACCACAATGTGAATCTTCTGTTGGGGATTTGATTCAAACCAGAACGCTGGGCATTTGTCAGCTTCTTATACTTCATAGACTCCTCGAAACCAGAAGCTTTCTCCCAGAACAAACCTTCCCACGTTGGGAAGTAAGTTCCCTTGAAAAGGGTGTGCTCCAAAATTCCTTCAACACCTCCCAAAGCTTGAATCATGTCAGTACGGTAATTATTCAAATTCCATAACTTTCCGTCGTGTCTTTGATGTGTCCACCAGAATGGATTTTGCTTGAGAACTTGGTATTGTTTAAATTCTGTACGCACTCTCCAGCCCTTATCATAAGCCAGCGTATGTCTGTCCTTTTGAAACAATGTGTTTACGCGAGGAATTCCACGATCCCAACTGTCTTCCAAATCTTCCAATGTCAATCTACGATTCTGAGCACTGGCTTCTTGCCTTTTTAGTGCGTATTCAGCCCACACTCGCTGTGAGTCAATGAATTCGGCTTCCCAAGGTTGAACGTACCTGAAATTGGCGAAATAAAATAACTTTATTTTGGAATTACGACAAATGTTTCTTACGTATGATCATTTGACGCATACGTATGGTATGGTGTAATTAGTTAACATATTCATTATTACCTGTATAAATTAGGAATCAGCTGATCTTCATCATGACTCATGCCAGATCGGAAATGGGTGATTCCAATATCAGTTTGTTTACTCCAACGCAAATCAGATTGAGGAATTAAAACGTGACCCATCGACAACATTCCTAAGCCACCCAACTCCTTCGGCGTGTAAAACACGACAGGTGGGAATCTTGAGGGCATTTTGGAGTTCAGCCCAATTTTAATACGAGTTTGAATCTTGTTCTCACACTTGACGAGTAAATCCAACAATTCTTGTGTATTCACAACAGCTTCTCTGAAATATGTCATCAATCCAATCAAGGCAGTGTTCCATTTATTAACAATCTTTGTAAACGTCGTTGAGCCGGATGCCATAAGGATTTGTCTGACACGGTTGTGGAACTTGGCCATGGACTCATCATCTACTCTGAGGAAACATTGGGCAGTGCGTTCCTTCGTAACTTCATTTTGCAAATTCCAAACTCCGTCTCTATGTGTGAATTCTTCGTGAGTAGTTCTGCACTTGGGAAGGATCCGGCACTCAAAGCCACACATGTTAAATAACATGTTAGGATTATCCTGCAAATTATTAGCATTCAGTTAAAAATTTAGAACGAAGGAGAGACATAGTGAAATACGTCGTTAGAGTAAGAAATACATAAATAAGTCCAACCTTAGAATACACGCTGACAAAACTTCCTTCCCATTCAATTGTAGTAACGGATCTTGGAAGACGATTTTTAATATCCCAAAATACAGCTCGACCCAAATTCACATCATGTTTCATAAGTCTCATTCTTGCATCTCTTGGCCAACATTTCTTGTTATTGTACCCAACAATGTTTTCATTATTGGGATCCGGGTGCTCAGTCAGATATCTTTGAATTAAATCCCGTGCTTCGTCCGCGGAGAATCGTAGTAAAATATGTACTCTGTCAATATAGCGAGTGTACAGTCGAATTGGATGTGCTGTTTCCGTGTTTATATCTTGGAAAGTAGCAAAGTCGTTAGGCACTTGGGGTGGACCAGACATTTCAGCAGAACGCTGTAGTCCCAATACTAACAAATCCAACACGAGGCCGTAATACTGAAACACAAAGCAAATGTAATTTATAATTTTAATGAAGTATGCACTTAATTTCAAATTTAATATTGCACATAATATATTATTAATATATTTAGTATCGTCAATTAATATAATAAACATACCTGCACAATAAAGGAGGCAAACTGGAGACCTCTAATGATTCCATAACTGTTTGTATGGTTCATATCTTTGTAATTTATGACGACGTTATTTTTCGCAGTCATGTAATCAGCAATGTTGTGATCCACAATAAGCCGTAGCAATCTGTTCAACAGGGTCAAATCCATTTTCTCGTATATTTTCTCATATTGTGACTCTAGTAAGACATTACACTCCCCTTCGCCAGTTTCCCAAACATCTTGTAAATTGTTAATCCCCTGACAGAATTTATACAGAAGAAGAGGAGGAGGTTCTGAGTCAGCTGGCTTGACCCATGGAGGGAACAGTCTTCTTTTATCAGCTTCATACCACAAATATTGATCCAAATAAGCATCTGTAATCTTTTCCAAAGGTTCCACGTCGTAAACGGGAATCAAATGGGAGTATAAATCCATAAACTCGATTCCAGTTTCCTTAAAGGCTCGTTGAGTTAGCAGGTGACGCTTGATACGGGACAAAGCCTCGTGGGGATTATCGTATGCCTGTTCTATCAACCCAAGTTCTTCTCTCTGGCTCTGATTCAGTCTCGATTTTACACTGTAAATTGTATCCTTAAATTATTGACTGACCAGCATAATACTACCGATTTAGTTTAAACAAAGAACTATTCAGATATTTTATGTATGTACGCAGCGTCGCATTTCTACAGTTGAAAGATATTTTGTGTTTTATTACATTATTAAGCTTTGCAATGCAGGATGGAATATTGAAGTTAAGCACATCGCACATCCACTAAACATTGCAAAACACCTAAAATAAGAAATGCACTAAAACTAAAATGTACAATTGCGACGTTCTGTACAATGCGGTTCTTGCCTGTATGCTTCTTTCAGTCGTTCAAGGGCGAGAATAAGTAACTTCGTGTCATGTTTATATGACAGCGGAGGAAATGGAATAGGAGAAAATCGACGGGA
>JAQFYC010005319.1:0-14706 GCA_034694165.1 Tomocerus mixtus
GTATTTCCCGCTTTTTGACAACTTTCCCATCTTTCCCAGGTGTCCAAACTTTTGGGGTGGGAAATACCGAAACCTTGCAGTAAAACTATGGGGTTGGGTTGGGTGTGAGGACGGAGGTAGCCAACTTTCTAGAGAGTGTTCCGATTTTTATGGTTTCAGGTGGTTATTATTTTACTGTCATTAAGATGTGCATTTTATAAATATATTATACGCATACATATCAGTAAACTGGGCTTTGGTATACATAATTGCTTAATTACATATGAAAAATTAACTACTTACCTTAGTCTATATTTCATCATATTCCTAAGAACTTGCATTGTCTCATATCGTCGCCTATATATATAAAATAGCCACCCCAAAATTATATAGAATGAATAAAGATGAAACCCCAATTTTTTATCATGTGAAAAAGGCCAACCCAAACAATATGGTAAGCATAGCCACTATACAATTGTTAGACCTTTTTTCGTTCTGCAGGAATAATTTGCTTGACCTTTTTTCATATATGGTTGACGATGTAACATTTTGCTTAAAACCAACAAGTATTATCTCATTCTGATTTTTCCAAGCAAAATTACATCTAAACCAAAGGAAGGGCACTTATATCACGCCACAGTTTAAAATCCCCTGTGGGGTTCCTACCCTAAGAATATACAAGAAATATTTGGGAAAATATGAAAATCTGTGCCAAAGGAGCATATCCATAAAATTGCGTTTTTCTCTTTATTTTTCCCTGCCGTTTATTTACTATTCGCTGGCATGGTAAAAAATCTACAAGTATCATTGATAACATGGATTGATCAAGGGCCACATGAATACCTCCATTTTTCGTGTCTGCATGGCTATTTGCGTTCACAAATATTTATTTCCTGGTGAATCATGATTTTCCAAGAAATGTTTTTGATTCCATATTGCAAAACATCTTGTTCGTCGGACTATTTACATTACATTTATATCACAAACAAATATTTATAAACTACATTGTGGAAATACACGAATGATACTAGTTACGCAATTCCAAAATGTAAAAGTAGGTTAGATACTGTAGGAGCACTTAATGCATTTATCAAATGTTATTGAGCATGAAATTCAGACGCACAACATTTTGGAAACGTTTTTGCCGTCTCTTGTTACGTTACTTTGGTATTGTGTACAGTTTATAAACATAGTTTGCACATAATTCCTATAATTTGTTATATATTTAGTTGCATTTAGTAAATTGATAATTGCTCTCTCATTTGTCATTACAGACAAAGTCAGTCATTAAGTCCCATAATACCGTGATTACATTTATGGAGATCCAGAAACGAGCCCCCGTCCCCACACCAAGGAACATGAGCAAAGAAGGAGATGGGGCTTTGAGTAAACCGGCGGTGAAACCGAGGACCATTTTCTTTACTCATCAATCACTTTTGTCAGACAATCAAAATTTGGGTCCTGATGAGATCGATGACATCACTTCCAGTAGTATATCAATCCTCGAGAAAAAGGAAACCGAAGCACCACCAGGTACATGACAACTCATACCAACCTATATACCGACCAATTGTACGAATATTAATTTCGCTTCGCCACTTATCGTTTGCAAATTCTTGGAACAATGCTTTCAAAGTAGGCTTTAGCGACTAAAGCGCTGTGTACAGCCTAATAGGTATTTAATTAAATGCCAAAGTAACTTGCAGAATGTCAAAGAATGGGGCGATGCCACCTGAATATTATTTATATCCAAATTAAATGTATAAGTTGATATTTAAGCAAAAATAAGTACCTGATCTTATAGACTTACCTATATATTTTATCTGTTAAAGATATGGATAATGAAACTCGGCAAAAATCAACCGATGTAAATGAGTTAACAACATTACAACACACAACGGAGGACATACTAAACAACTCGCAATCTAAACAACCCAAGAAGAACAAAGCAGGTGGTTATTCCAATGCAAATCAGATTATTAATTTTGAAACAGGTGTCAAGCATATGATTTTTGAAGCTCTGACACATGGGTTCAATTATTGCTTCAATGGCATCTCATCAAATGACTACTTCGGCTCCTTTGAATATTACTAACTTTGACTCACAGCTTAGATTTTCATTTGCTAATTTTAACTTTGCACATGAAACCACAAATACCAAGGTGGGAATATTATGTACTGAGGAATGTAAAAATAAAAGACCGGTTGAATTATTATCTCTGTGCCTAATACTTAGTAATCGATTAATCATGGTGTAATCCAATTTTCATTGTTTTTATGCCTCCCAAAATTTCGTAATAGGTATGAAATAAAAGTTTGTTGATCTAACTCTGTCAAAGCTACAAACAGGCTTATATTTTTCAAGTAATTCAAAACGAAATCTTTCTGAATCCCCAGAAAATAAACAAAACAACAAGAAGCAAAAATCTGATTTGGAAATGGAAGAATTTAAAGAGTTTCTTAGATCCGAACTCGCAAGTTTTAAAAGATTTCATACCATATTGATTTGTATTTATTTCACAACTCAGAGAACATAACACATTGTGAAAACTAAATATTTGCATTTCCGTAATATTTTAATAGAAAAAATGGAAAGTCCTAAGAATATACATTCTGCTGATTTTATCATAAAATTTCCTATTCCAAAACCAAGAGATCCAAGCACAATTGAAGGCTACAAACCTCAAACTTTGCCAAGAAGAAGCCTTAATTTTCAAAAGGATAACAAACTGTCTCCGAAAGAAGATTGTGTTGCTCCAGTGCCTGTTCCACGAAAGTCTCTCAATAAGAATGATCAGTCGTCATCAATGACTATGAATTGTGACATCTTATCTTTTAAATCCGGTTTGCATAATATTAGAATAATGTATTCCAAGTCTATAAAAATCGCTAAAATATTAATACAATAGAAAACTTATAAGAGCATCTTTACAAAATTTTTAATGTTTTCTGGGGACTATGCTTACCACTGATTCCTTTTACAACATTCAATAATATTTCAGATAACAATAATTTGGAAGGATGTCAACGCCAACCTCTTCCTCCGAAGGCTGTCACCAGACAAAGTATTATTAGAAGACAAGAATCGCTTGGAATTTCGGCAAAATCATTTTCCGTAAGGAAATGCAAACCAACCTCTAATGGTCGAATTAGTACTACAAAACTACACACAGCTACGACAGTACAGTTAGTTAAGGGAATTGAACATGAGTATGCTTCAAATACATTCAGATGTAGCATATTGTAATAAAATAAAATAATATATATAATTTAACTGTGGAACACTAATTAATATCAATGCAACGCCTATTTAGTTTTCCAATTTTTTGTTGGGATAGCTGATATTTGTAGTATTTTTAATATTCTTGCATTATATATATATGTCAAGCTGTACGAAATAAAGTTTAGAGGTTATGCATCGATTTTGACATGTCGTGCAGATTATAAGAAGAAAATAAATAATATAATAATAATAATAAAAGAGTTTAAGAATTTAATGTTCTGTACTTAAACTGTGTTTTACTACAATTTGTACTATGCAACACTTGTACTATGGCCAACAGTTTCTTCGAACTTGTTATTCCAAATACAATTATATCGGATACTTGCTTAAACTTATACTTAAAACTATTCTATTCTAACAATTTACGTCAAAGATTCTAAAACTATGCCATAAAAACAAATTTAGTTTAAAGTATGTGTACAATTTTGTAATATAACATAAGTTAGTGGTTTCATTATATCACAACTTTGTTCAATAACACACTGCGCATCATAGCTGTAGCCAGAAATGAATTTCGGAGGGGGCTGAGCTGAACTACAAGTTAGAACAGAAAAAAATGCACGGGCATACAACAAATATTAAGACTCGCGTATAGATATGATATATTTTCCTCAATTGAAGCTTGGACTTTTGGTAAGAAGTAGCACCATTTAGGTAAGTAATGAATTTCACAAAACTACAATTAATTCTATAACTAAACGATTGCTTGAAAAAGTCACAAGTACAACTACGAATTACTTCACCATCTTTATTATGATATTAGTAAATAGAAAATTAAGTACTGTACCAGTAAGTTCTTCATCTTCAAACAATCAATTTGGCTAACCACCAAAATATATTACTATAAATTAAATTAAGAAAACTTTTTCAGTTGCTGAGTGTCATTAAATAATGTTTTTAAATATTATAATCATGAGAGATGATACTACAATTAATTGCATAGCGACGACCAACAGTTTCTAAATATTTTGCAATGCCATATCTTCTCAAAATTTATTATGATTATGTTAATATATTATCATTATCATATAATAGTACAAATATAATTACAATAATTTGTACATACTCTTCAAAGAAATCCTTCCAAATGTTCCGCGGATCTTTTAATACATTTCAATGATATAAATGGAAACTTAATATCAACGGAAAGTTCTCATTTTCTTTTCCACTTTAGGGTTAATGATAAATCTCATTCCTGATTTCTATTTAAAACTGAAAATACGTGGATGATTTCTTAAAAATAGTGCCAGTGAGACAATTTCTAATTTTTTATCCAGTTGCTCAGATTTTGAACTATAGATTCACGTCTTTCGGCTTCGTAAGCCTCAAAATAGGTAGGAGGTTCTTCTGTAAAATAAATCACATTAAATTGGGTGATGGTAAAGCATTTTAGATTCACTTTATTTAGTACGAACAATAATATGCGAAAAGCTGACACTAAAATATTTACCGTAGGGAGGCAATTGGGGTTCCCAATTTGTGAATCC
This sequence comes from Tomocerus mixtus, assembly GCA_034694165.1. NCBI lineage: Eukaryota > Metazoa > Arthropoda > Collembola > Entomobryomorpha > Tomoceridae > Tomocerus > Tomocerus mixtus. The sequence continues at coordinate 4,750 of JAQFYC010005319.1, forward strand.
AGGATTTTCAGTATCATCCAGTACGTACACACGACCTCTTCTAAGTCAAAGTCGAAAACACAGGTGTCTTAGCTCATCGTTTTAATTAATAAGAAAAAATAAAACATTTTAAATAAAGCAAGGGATGAAAAAACTGTTACATTGCAGGATGTTGTCCACTAGGAGCCTCCTGTGGACCTCTGTTATGATCTGTGTGATGCCAAATGATTTAAAAAAATTATAATTAACATTGATGCTTATTACTTGTTTACTAAATAATAGAAAGACATATACTTGCCTGCTACTAACTTATTTCGCATATTATTAAATTGATAAGGGTAAGTAAAAAGCAAAGTTTTATTTAACTTAATATTAATTATACTTTTTTCACTTAATAGTAATGCTACAGGGCAAAAAATTGTATTTTGATTTGAATTTAAACATCCTCAAAATAATAAGATGAATGGATTACAGGTATACAATAAGGGAAGGCAAAAAATGTGACAATTGAGAATGCAACGTAAATTCATATAGAGGAAATTATTTTTTAATTTCGTAACAGTATTCCTAAGGCTTGACGAATCCTAAGGGATGTTTTGAAAACTTGGTTAGTCTGACGAAATCCGGATTAATCCGTATTAAGATTGATGTGTACAATCCGAATACTGTAATAAAAATTATCTTCAGCGATGCTTTTACCCGAATTTTCTGAGTATTAAATTTTTATCAAGTTGCCATGTCGTGTCTGAATTTTGTGATTAAAAAATGACAAACCAAAAATTCAGATTTTACCTGAATTATGGTAGAACCGATTCGGACTCGACACATCAAGCTTGATAAAAATGGTTGAAACCCGATTTATACTTGCATTCGGGTAAACCCAATGCGTTAAACAAGATTAAGGAATTCCGATTCTACACAACAATCTTTATACGAATACACGAAAATCCGGGTTTGGGCAGACTAACCAAGTTCGTCGGTTCAAAGTCCAAAGCACCTTGATTCGCCAACCCTCATCAGGATAATTGTTAGCAAAGCCGATCAGTAACATATTTTACTTACTGTTGTTGTCTGAAAAACATTTGTTACGGCGACACAATCTGCAAAAACAACCAGCAGCAATAGCAATTCCCACAAGGATTCCCCCAAATATAGCAACAGCAACCTCGCCTGAAGGCATACTGTTCATAGGGTATGAATTTTTTTAAATTATGTCAAAAATTAATGCAATGTTCCAGGTTGACCAACATTAACAATAAGTATAAGCATTATAATATTTGTATTATTTACCCCCAAATCCAATGCACAAAGAGTAATCCTAGTAATTTAGATATTGCAAGAAGTGAATCCACCAATACAATTTAAATTATGCTTTTAACTATATTTTCTGCTGTCAAAATATAGGAAAGTAATTTATCTTTTTGTTATTGAAGAAAATATAAAGTAATATAATAATATAAAAATGTTGTCACAAGAGGAAGCAGTGTTGTCAATTGCTTTCATGATAATTGATAAATGAAATGACGTAGTACGTTTTATTATTGAAATGTATGTGTTCACTAAATGTAGTCGTGCAAACGTTTATCATTAATTTAGTTTATCAGATCTAATTTATATATCTTATCTAAATTAAAAAGGTGAATTACAAAATACTACCTTAGTACCTTGTGCATTGTCTATATTATGATCAATTCTTTCAAATATTATATTATATTATATTATAAAGACATAAAGTTTTAAGCAAACAATGTGACGCATACCTAAAATACGACGACAACCATTATATACTGCCGGTTTTTATTTTGTTATTATAGTCTAATGTAACATAATGTAGAGTATTAATTGTGCATGCAATTTGATCCATCGTGGAAGTTCAAGTTCAAGAGGAAAATTTCAATCAAAATAACAACGAGATAAGATATGATAACAAATTCTCTATAATCATTAGCGTTCGTACAATTGTTTAGTATAACATGTTATCTTTCTATTATATCATGAACCATGTAATATAAAGCGGACTCGAAGAGTTATACTAACTAGCACATTTGGTTGCAATGGAGGATTGGCATCATTTGTGTGTCAATGCATTCTTAATTTTCATACTTAATTACATGCGAGATTAAAGTTTTAATGTGACTAATACGACTTTGTGGAAATATTATAAATATATGCAAATGAAAAAAATAAATAGGAAAATACATCTAACTTTAATTATGTAGCCATACTGATGCACTGTTCTATACTGTTGACATGTCAAATGTAATTTATACTGATTGAGGTCTACTAATTTGAACTTAAAATCTGAAACTGACTAAATGTATATCAATTGGCCATGCATGAATTAATGTTGAATTGCCTACGCATTTAGTGCACCAACAATTGATGAATCATAAATGACCAATCAATGTTCAAACAACAAATTTATCAGCACTAACGTTTATTATTGTGTTGGAGTTATAACATAATAACATGTAGCATAAATGCAAAATAAAATATATATTTTCATGTAGTCGTTGACACGAACACTGACACTATATACTGACACTTATATGTGATGATTAACAGTAGCATAATACCAATAATATTAACACATTTTCAGAAAATAATTTTCAACTAATTTTATAGCGACTACTATAATATAATAGAAATCATTGTAAATTATTCAATCAAATCTTCGAACTGGCTGCTTTCCTCTTTTCAGTTCAAACGATCGTGACACACAGTGATGGGAACTTATTTATAGCTAAGCACTTCATTATAGCTTGGAGGTTGTTCTATTCATACCAAAAATAATAATTATTAAAATCATTTACAAGTGGCTTTATCTATCAAACGAATAAATATGTCTGTAAGAACCTAGCATACAGAAAGTATAACATTGCTGCAATAAAAAATCTATATTTTTGATATTTATTACAAAAGAAGATGTTGCAGATACTTTCGAACAGTAATAAGATATTGGATCTGTTTTAAAATAAATAGCAAATACTGCAAGAAAACAGAGGCAATGCAATGAAGCGTTTGGGTTTCCTATGTACCAGAGAATTATGCTAACCAAGATAAGAAATATTATTTCTTGCATTTGCATTACAGGACTGCATGTAAAAATATTGTGATGTATAAATTAAAAAGTAAGTTACCATAACCAGGCAGTTGTGCGTCATTATTTGTATTTGGAAAGTCTGGAAAGTCTGGATTGTACCGTTCCACTTGAACGGGAATGTGATATCTAAAAAATGAAAATTCATTGATATTATAATTTATACACCTCATTGGCTCATTATAGTAGCAATTAACATGTAGTCTGCCCATTTATGAGAGTATGGTTTACATTACATTATATACCATTTTGTATGAAAGTTAAAAATTTATACCCTTACATTGCTGGAGGAGCACTCGATTGAGAAGCTGCGACTGTCACATTCGGTTCTATTGGCTCATTACGATCTTTTGTTAACAAAATACAATTATATAATATCTTATAGCGTGTGTGATATTGAATAATGAATACCTAATTTATATACTCATAACATGACATAACTTTTAAACACTAATCAAGAATACTATGGAAAGTTGACGACGTAAATGGCAAATTTAAAAGTATCTCTTTGTTTTCAGTTTCATTCATTTTTATACTTTCCAGTTTATTAATCTTTGTAATGTTTGAAAAACGAATAACCAAAATAGGAAAGGCGTGTCACTTGAAACTTCAAATTTGTTATTATATTCATAGCATTAAAAATAAAATGTCATATCGCAACCTTAAAATTTGGTATTTGAAGAGGCTTGGCTTAATGTAGTTATGCATTTACAAAGTCACAGAATTAAAGTAAAAACTCAGTAAACATAAATAGATTTACAAAAGTTACACATATTAAGTCATTTCTTACCGTGATTAGCTGGAATTCGAAGACATTTTCCAGCCCTGGCGCAGGAAGCTGCTCCGATTACAACGACGACCACTACCACTATAATAAGTATTGTTGTCGATGGAAGTCTATATTATAGGGAAAGATTAAAAATATTATAATAAGTACATCCATATTATTTGCCATCTAGTTTTGCATATACTTGGATTGCTGAATGGAAAGAAATGTGGTTATATAATATTAATTATGTAATAATTACAATTATTTTATTCCCGTAACGTACGTACCCAGACCCACAGTCGCAGTCTATGTTTGCTCTTACACATTCTGAAAATTCACTATTATGGTTCCCTTGACCTGGATATGGTGGGGACGGGTTGTTATTAAAGTAATCACTACAATCTCTATTTTTCAAAACAAATATAAAACAAAAAAATAATAATGAAGTTTTGCTGCGTCATAATTTATAACCTAACATGTAATTATAGGCAGTGAGTACAATATTCAGTATAGGAATTACTTGTTGCAATATTTTTTGCAGTTATCTTGAGCGCCAATGTCTTTTACATAAAATGAAAGTGTAAATAAAAGTATAATTACTGAATGCATTTTGAAAATTTAAAAAGGTGTTAGTGTTGGAGCACTGTCAGCTATATCCTTTCATGCTATTGATAACTAATTCACTGGGAGTTGATGCTAAGGTCACATTAGCTGCTAGCTGAATGAAATAAATCTGCAAGATAACATCACATTTATAAAGTCAAATCAATTAATTATACAATCGCTAATTTCAAGTAGCAATTACTTTTTACTTGCGTCAAAATAATGAACTCACATAATTATAATACATAATTAATATATTGACGTACTAATAAACTGTAAATCAGATTAACTTTGAAGATGCCAGATGCCATACTCTTTTTGGATTTGAATTAACTATTTCGTTGTGCAAGTTGCATATTGATTTGCAGATTGGTTTCAATTGAAAGTAGGTGTGTCCTATTTTATCTGTTTTGGGGAAAGTCGAAAAGTATATTCGATTATTATAAGTATGTAGCATTCGTTATAGTGTATTAGCAACGCAAGTTGGCGAGGGTTATTGTCGTTATCTTTGCTTTTACTGTTTAGGTTTGCTAACGCTGTCAATTAATAAGTATTATATTAGTACGTAAGCAAATTGATGAATCACCCTAATCACTTCTGAAAAGTATAAATAACTTTGTATTCAATGATATGTTACTAACCAACTTGTTGATTTATTTATAAATGTTGAACATAAGCCTGATTTTCAGGAATGAAAGATAATTAAACACTAATCAAGAAAACTATAGAAAGTTGACGAAGTAATTGGAAAATTTAGAAGCATCTCTGACATGATTGTGATAATATGCAATTTTAGAAATTAATTAGAATTCCAGTTGATATTTAAAGATCCATATTCCCCAGTGATAATATAAATTCAGAACCTATTAGCTAGAAATTAATCAGGATTTTGTAGACGGGTCAAGCAATGGAAGTTTATTTAATTAACTTAGATATATTATCGTAATAAATAGTGTTATCCAAAATAAACATTTGCGTAGGCGTAGGTAATATGTTGCAATGTATCAAGGTAAAATATATGTACATGACTATTAATAACTTCTGCCATTTTTTGCATATTTTACTGACTATAGATTAAAATTTCTACTGTTTATTAAATATATTGTTTAGGAATTAACTATTTTTAATTAAACATAGTTCTTGCGGAAGTGCAGATACAATTATGTTTTACTAACTCAAATTCCTGTTGTGATAATATACCTCTATGTCGTTAAACATTCTACATAATTTTGTAGTTAGCCTGATTACATGTTAAATTAAATATTGCACACTGTTAATTAATCCTTGTTGCTCCCAAATAAAATATACAAATAAAGTACCTATTTAAAGAAACCATAAAATCAAAATGTATGTACGGCTCTCGTCAGATTTTCTTCATAGCAATTCATAAATTAAAATATTTTTCATTACAGAAATTACCACAGTACGTGGACATAACCATGGCTCCTCCATTCCACCGTACACAGTATTGCAATAGTATTTTCGTGTCAAATTCTGAACCCAAGTGGAAATTGGGTAAAATGTGATAAACATTTTAACATTTATCAAGCATTACACATCATTTTTTATCACATCGAATATTTATATAAAAAATATTGCATAAAGTGTTTCCCCAAAAAGCAGTATTTAGTGTGGCCATTCATTAATATTTTTTTTAAAATATAGCATGATTTGCTATATTCACATAGTTGTAAATACATGTATCACTAAAAACTTGACAATTATTTTTCTTTCATTGTCGATGTGGTCTTATAATGTAACATGGAGTGTATTAGTAATTGTGCCGGTAAATTGGTCAATCACAGTCACAGTAATTCAACAGAATGTTGCATTAAAAATAACAATGAAAAGAGAATATAATGCAATTAAGTGACGTAGCAAGAGTTGTTTACATAATATATTGTGACAATAAAGTTAGTGATAAGCCTGTCGAGTTTACTCGAACGGGCTAAAAATGATATCTAAGTAGCAGGCAGATCAGCATATTATGGAAAAAGATACTTCCACTTCAATGAATTTGGAATGCTTTTAACGATTTCAGTATTATGTGTAGGAGGTTCGAGGTTCTACTATTTATTGAAGCTAAAATATTATTTTAAATACCTTTTATACTGGTAATTAATACACTATTAAAAATGAAATTAATGAATATAGTTTTATTATTTATTTATATATTATTGAGGATTAAATGGGAAACAACGAAACAAGAATATGTATGGTAAAGAATGTGTCCAAGAATTTGCAGGGCACATTTGAATATTCTTATAGACGAATTGCCGAGAATTAAGCAACCAAAATTTGCACTAAACAAGATCTCCTGTTCAATAAGGGCGTGAGTAATCCCTTACGGGTCAACTTCTTCTTTCTGTCAGCTTAGAGTAAACAAAAAGTTTACGAGTAAACATAATGAGAAAGTAAGGATTTCTAATCATTCATATTCACATAATTTTATTCTGCTATTCAGGCAATTTACAGCTGGGAATTCATGGCAATTGATTTCAATTGTGTGAGAGGAACTGCTGCACTCCTTATAGCCATATGCCAGTATTCTAAATTCGATAGGGCTATTTGGCGTGCAGATATAATATTAATTTAAGTATATTATACCCAACGTAATTTTACAAACTCGAAAGACGAATTATACTATTCAGTATATATAGGCATATATAATATACGTTCAGATACGTTGCACATTACGTTTGATGTAGTTCATTACAGTATAATACATTTATTTTGATCCGGAGATAACCATTGTCATTGGTATGAACTTCCATTTCAGTAGTATTTGTAATTTGGATTGGATGTAATATGGTTCTATTAATTCGTTAGAAATGTCACATAATTTATCTTTTCAAATAAGGCATGATAAATGTTTCAACTGAGCCTTCAAACTGGCTGCTTTCCTCTTTTCAGTTCAAACGATCGTTACACCCAGTGATGGGGACTCATTTGTAGCTATAAGGACTTCATCATAACTTGGAGGTTGTTCTATTCATACCAAAAATAATTATTATTAAAATCATTTATTTAATATCATATAATATGTAAGTGGCTTTTATCTATTAAGCGAATAAATATATCTTTAAGAACCTAGACTACAGAATGTATAACATTGCTGCAATAAACTTAAATCTACATTTCGATTTTTATTACAAGAGAAGAAAATGTTGCAGATACTTTCGAACATTAATAAGATATTGGGTCTGTACTAAAATAAAATAGCAAATACTGCAAGAAAACAGAAGCAATGCAATGTAGCGTTTGGGTTTCCTATGTACCAGAGAATTATGTTTATATTTTATATCATGAGCAAGCTAAGCATTATTATTTCTTGCATTTGTATTACAGGATTGCATGTAAAAACATCGTATAATATCCTCATAATACACGTTGCTATAGGAAATTATCTGAATTGTTTTCCTCATGCAATATTGTTTCAATTTAGTTTTATATTTTTTTCGGTAGGTCTATCATTTTCTTAGTTTTGTTGTCAAACCATTTTACTTATTAAACAAAAACGAATTTGCAAGTTATCTAGTCAAGGATCACTCCCTCCATTTTCAAAATTTAACGTTCCAACAAAGAGGCTGGTATTCTCGAAAAAGAAAGTTTGACATCAAAAGTGTAAATTGAGTAGAATCGTACTTAAAAATGTGTGAAACTGGTAGAGATTGCTCTCCTGTTGCGCTTTGGGCGTTGGTTTTCAATATTGTAAGCTATGAAATTATCCAATCCATACCCAAATACATACCCATTTTGGACATTGGACATACAAAAAATATTATTATAACTTAATCTCAATATTTGATCATGGTTAATTACATTACAGTTCAGCAGCTTGTTATTTATAATAATTTACATCTACCTGCACGTGGACTATGGAGTTTTGTGTTGGTACCAACATTGTGGCTATCTCCTGGTTTATTTCATTGGAATTCTCGATATCGTAGGAGGCTTGTTCGCCATTTCGGCTTTGATGCGAGGCTGGCAAGGCAGTTACGCCAATTATACTCCAGTAATCAATGTGAAAATATCGTGTTGTTATAAGTTTTGAAAATAATTTTATTAGAATTTCCGTTTTGAAAACTACAACTAAAGATAATATTATTTTGGATCATTTACAGGGAATGTTCACTTTGATATTGGCCAGCTGTTTCAACTGTTTTATATTCCACGCGTTTAGTGACACGTTGAATTTGGTACTAATGCAAGAATACCTTAGAGATTTCGTTCATGCATTCGGTGAAAGTTCTGGAGTTCTTCGGGATTTACAACAAACGTTTGGCTGTTGTGGAATAACCAAGTAGGCCAAGCAAACAAAATTAAATGAACTACAGAAAATATATAGTAAAAGTAGTTTCCCAACTAATGTTTTGCTTTCACTGTTTACAATAGCTACACTGATTACCCAAAAGGCCTGGTACCTGATTCCTGTTGCCTTGAAATAGGCTGCGCCCAAGATCCCATGAATTACAACAAGCGGGTGAGTAATAAAAATAATTTCACAATGTAAAATATTTATTTTTAATTGCCAAGATCTGGTAGGTATATTTGTACTGATCCGTAAAATGAATTTCTCCAAGAGAATTAAATATTTCAGTTGGGCTGCGCAACTCCTCCAGTTCCAGATTCATCAGGAAGAATATCAAAAAGATTCACAATGAAGATCACCATGAAGGGAGCGGCAATTTATCATTGTCCTTACATTCTTCTGCTGACCCGGACGATTGTAATTTGTATCTACCGCTGTGGAATGCTGGATATCATTGCCAACGGGATTCCAATCGGTTTCGGAGCAAATGTTTGCAGTCCCCCGCCTGAAAGGTGTTCCAGAACTCTTTCCATAATCGAGAGAGAATCCAGACAGTCGAGACTCAGTGGACGCAGTGGGAGTAGACTTAGTTCCCGGGCCGATTCCTCCAGTCCAAGGGATAAGTTTAATATTATTTCACCGAATGTGACTTTAGTGACTGAGCCACAGCCCCACATTATTGGCAAACCCCTGAGAGGGGCGAACGACTGGGAACGACAGCCAAGTTATATCATCACGGAACCGTTGGAGTCTGAGTCATCTCAGAACCAAATGTATACATTTGACAATAGCAAGTCTAAATCTTCAAAATCCGTTGTCAAGCAAGAGACATCAGGTGATCGTAGCCCTGGCCCGGAGCATAAACCGTCATCAGTCATGCATTTATCTTCCCCATGGCACGATATTCCAAATAGGTCCCCCGCTGGTGGAACCAATTTAAACGAAATACCGAAAGCTTCCCCCGTTGTTATTCCAAAGGTTTCACATGATACTCGAGAAGCATCGGTTATATCAAAGGTCTCGCACAATAAAGCGTCGCCCGCCCTTCCAAATTCCTCATATGCCGTTAACCCTTTCCCCGTAGCTCCTGTTCCAAAATCCTCACATACGAGTGTCGCACATCCATGGCTCAAACCGGAAGAGGATGCAAAAAAAGCCGGCAAAGACCATGCCAGCGTAAAACCGAAAGATAAA